>VDFB02169356.1:0-61258 GCA_007258455.2 Sequoia sempervirens
TAAAAATTTTGTTAGAAAATCCAACAATTTTTCTTTTTAAATACTATAAACTATCATCCAAAAACAAAACATGACATTCACACTCCATGCATAGAGTGTTGTTGAATCGTTGTCATCAACACATCGTGGAAGATCAAATTTCAAGGATAACAAGGTTAACTTCTAATAACGAAATAATTAATCGATTTCAACCTAAGTTTTGCATTAATACACCCTCACTGATATACTATAATAATAATATTCAATTCAACTTAAACTTTCTATCACTAATAAAATAATAACTACACCCACTTAAGAGAAAATGTCAAAACTTGTAATAAATTAATATAATGATCTCACCAAATTTATCAACAATGTAAAATTTCAGATCTTATACGAAATTAAATGAAATTAATTTAAAAGGTCTTATATATAAATATATGAATATAACTATATAAATTTATCAAAGTCGTTTATTTATTTATTTTATTTTTGATAGAATTATTTAATATATTTATATTTATCTTATTCTATAAATTCAATTTTCTAAATTATCTACAAAACTTACTTATTCATTATATATGATAATATGTATGTAATGAGAATCTTCAAATTTCTTATTAAATTTACATATTTCCTTGCTTTTTTTTTAATAATAAACCATTATTTTTTTCCAAAAACTTTCTAACTAATATTATAATTAAGTTCATTATACCATGATTTCTTTCCCTTTTAATTCTTTTTAGAACCGTCCTTGAGAATTTATTCTGAAAGTTAAGCTTCCTAAGCATAAAATGAGGAACATAGTCCCTGAACACTCATGCTTCACTCTTAAACTATTGATAGAGGATCTCTACTTCACACCATACTATTAATTTAAACCATACTATATAGATATGATTTATCATGTTAAATATTATATATTTAGTGTTAATTTTAATATAATACTAATTAATTTTTTTTACTATATATAAAAAAATATGGATAAAAATTGAGTTTCCAGTACATGCTAGAATGAGAGTTTGGCACATGATACTGTATTTTTTTTACTTACTTTTTTAATCTGTTAAGGCCAAGTTTTAACTAAAGTTACCGGCATGAAACACACGACTTTAGTGATAGGTATAAATTCTTTTTCTTTTGCTTTACAGTGATTTAACTCCATTTGAAAATAACTTCAAATTCGTCCCAAATCTGAATTCATCGTTCTAAATAAAAACAAAAATAAAGTAATCAAAATCTATATTTTTCCTTTCATAATCTTTCTCATGATTTTTTTTTTAAAACCTTTCATGGGATGTATTTTATTTGCAGATTAACACTATCACAGGTTTTTTGAAGAATGTTGGGAAGACAACACGCCATTCTCAAGGCATGATGGGTTTATTTTGTAGCATGGTTTAATGGCATATTGATGTTTCGAGCGACTATCAATGGACTGTTAGTTAAATGCTTCACACGGAAGCACTAGCTTCCATAACAGATATATTTTTATATCGAATGAATACTATTAGATATATTTTTGTATCGAATGAATACTATTATCTATCACAAGTGTTAAAATTATTTTTTTATATTATGATCAATATGATCTCATCTCTTTTTATTATTTCCTTTATCTTTTCCTTTTTTTTTGTTACTCGCTTTGGCATAGGTTAACAAGCATATTTATTCACTGTAACATATCACTCTGATCTTTGGTCACTAATAAAATACCTTAAGTATTTATTGATTTCTTCCCTAGGACTATCCACTATCATACTCAACCATGATAGTCATATGGGATTATTATCATGCCATTTGGAACCCTATTACTGATGAAATTACCATGAAAGAAGGTTGACAAGTTCCCTTAAAGTTTATAGAAGCTAACTAAAAGAAATAATGATAGAAATATTCATAAAAAAGGAGAGTTTTCATGAGTTTAGGGTTGTCATAATATACATAATAGTCCATTGTCATTCTAGGATAGTCATAACAACCGATATAATAATCAAATCCCATGAACACATACCTAAAAAATTAAATATGTTTGGTTTCCTAGGGTAATAAACATCAAATGATGTCCACAAAAATGAGAAAAGTAGAGTAAATATGACTTCTATATAGAGCCATAAAGAGGGCTATTCAATTAGAAATTTACAAGACAAGACCGACTAGCAATACAAAAAATTCTTTGGCACTTAAAACGAGAAGCTGACTACCAAACAGATAAACACATACAACTCTCAAAATTATACACACATTTAATACAAATCTGCAGTATATATAATCTATGAGCTCGAATAACCTTCTTCAGGAATTATAAATTTTTCTCCATCTTATATAGTGATTAAAATGGAAAAAGAATTATTGAAAATAAGATAAATATGGAGTGAACCACTATTGCAACATGAATGATAAGTGGGTCCCTTCCCCTAGCTTTGATCAAAACAAAAATAAACTAGCAATTGCACCTTGGTGTGCAATGGGTACGCCGAAGAGTTGGAAGGTCAATGAGGAATGATTTTGGAATGTTAGTTGCATTTTTTTTTTTGTAGGAATAATTGATTTATAATATTTGAATAGATCAACTATGATAACTTCAAATCAATTATGCATCTACTTAGAAGGATCCAAACACAATTGTAAAATAAAATATTCAAGTAATGAAGATAATCAAACTCCATTATCAATACGTTCATGTTATGTTTGCAATAGGGGGGAGGGAGAAACATGGAGAGATGGAGAGGGGAAGAGTGAGACGAAGAGGGATTACGAGATAGAGATAGGGGATGGAGATGGAGATGAAGAGGAACATGGAGAGGAGAAGGAGAGATAATGATAGAGGAAAGAGGATATATATATGGAAGAGATAAATCTATGTAGAGAGGGCGAGAGATATAGAAAGATAAAGAAATAGGAAGCAATAGAGATATGTAAATGCATACACAAGTATTAGAGAAATAGGTATAGATAGAGGGGGAGAAAGATGGAGAAGGGAAATATAGATAGATGAATATAGAGATAGAGATAAGGAGGGAGAACCATGAAATGTGTATGTATATGATTGACAGAGAGATTATGAGAGAGATAGTGAGGTAGATAGATATATATAAATAGATAGAGAGAGAGAGGGAAAGATGCAAAGAAATATAAATAGGATAGAGGAGAAGTAGAGACTCAATCTCTCTTTCTCTCTTTCCCTTTTGCTCACTATACTTTTCTTCCCTTCTATCTTCTTGTATCCCTCTCTTTTACTTTTCTTGATCCCCATTTTCTCTCCACTTCTTTGTTCCTCTTTAGGTCATATTTATTTCCTCTTTTGATCAATAAAGCTATTAGATTATATATATGTTAATTTAGTTTACAGTGCTATAAATATATTATATATTATATCTAGTAATTTGTATTTTAGAATATAATAAATAATAATAATTAAATATAATATTAATTTAAAAAATAATTTGATAATTTATCTCTCTCCCATGCCCTCTTTATCCCTCAATCTCTCTATATATTTTTATATGTTAATTTAATATAGACTATATGAATATTAATATTTATTATTAAATAATTTAAATATAATCTTTCATTAAACAAAATTATATATTTGTAATAGTAAAGTTATTATAGGAGTTCAATTTTTTTTCTGTATCCACCTCTCTGTATCTTATCTCTATCTCCCTCTCTCTTTTATGTCCTTCTCTCTCTATAAGTTTGTCTCTCTATATCAAATATCATGCTACCTTGAGCATAACTCCCCAAGGACACATGCCATTCTTGGATTTTTGGCATGAAAAAAGTAATGAAAACTTGGTTTTTTATTTTCTCTATCTCTCTTTCCCTTTCTATCTCTTATATTTCTCTCTCTTGCTTTATCTCTCTCTTTTCTATTCCTTTCTCTTTCAATCTTTGTATCCATCTATATATCTATATTCCTCTTTATCTCTCTACCTCTATATTTCTTTGTCTCTATCTCTCTATTTTTCCTATCTACATCTTTATCTTGTCTATTATAATTTAACTAGTTTATATAATCACACTTGTAAACTATTTGTAATATCATTGTTTTCCTCTAGTAAATGTAGAGTACAACGTACAAGTAGCTTAGCATATATTTGAGAATTGTATGCATATTTATCTTCCACACTACATACAAATTATTTAATTCACAAAAAAATATTTATTACTAATTTTATTTTGATATGTACACTCCCTTTCATTGATGAAGAGAATATTGGAGATGAGCTTTGTATGCTCGTTTAGTGAGATACATACACTTGTGTGGTTAGTATACCTTGCACTCATAATTTGCATCATATCCTTCCTCAATCTTGGCATGGATCTTATTTTCTTAGCATCACACATCAAATAAGAAGTACTCATGTAACCCTTGTTGAAGCAAGGAAGATAAAGGTAGAGATGAAGATAGAGCAAGAGAAAAGGGAGAGAAATATATAGAGAAGTAGACAGAGGTAGAGAGAGATAAAGATAAGATATAATGAGATAGAGTGAGAGGTAGAGATAGAGAGATATAGAGGAAGAGGAAGAGATATAGAGATAGTGATATAGATGATGAGATATAGTGATAGAGAGGGAGAGATAAGGATATAAATGATATATATAACTTGGAAAAGATAGAGGGGGTGAGAGAGAGATATATAGAAAGAGAGGGACAATGAGAGAGGAGGATATGGATAGAAAGATAAAGGTATATGAAGTGATATATAGGGATAAGTAGAAGGATATTTATAGAGAGAGTAGAGATTGATTAAGAGAGAGAAGTATATATAATGATTTATAGATAGAGAGGGGAAGGGAAGAGATGAGAAGAAAGAGATAGAGGGATATGATAAATTTAAGTCTCACAAATTTTCTTTAACCAATTAGCAAGTAATCTACACATAAGAGTCACATTTTTGGAGTTCAAGATGGATAAGATAAATGTTTGAATATATGCAAAATAAAACCAAAATGTTACCTAATTGACTTTCCACACCTCTTTAGGGTACCCATTGCATATATGAAATAAATAAAATACTTATTATATGATATTATACTTATTATATGATATAATACTAATTATATAATTATATTAATATTGTTGTCTTATTAAATATTATACAATATAAACCAATTAGGTTTAACATCGGCTCTTTGTATCTTTACAAGGAATTTCAAAGCTTTATCATTATACTCATGCTGAAGACGGTCTGCAATAATGAGATTCCATGAGACTGCATTTCGATCTGGCATTTGGTCAAATACTTGGCGTGCAGAAGTCAATTTACCGTTTTTGGCATACAGTTTTAACAGAGTGTTCCATAACGAAATATGAGTCTTGATTAAACGAGTGGATTAGCCTCTTTAATTGTTTTCAGCTTAAGTAATCCTACTGAAAAGGGAGAATAAGAAATGCAACTTGTTAGCTTGAGTATTTGTACAGAAATTATAGTATTCTTAGAGTAAGAGACCACATTTTTCCTTAATTGGTGTCGATTGGCTAGAGCAGTGCTAGCATGATGATACCGCCGCCTAATAATTAAAAGGAACACTTGCAAAGCAAATATATTTTCTGGCTTGGATGGCATCAGAGTGTTTTTTTTAATTCGCCAACCCTTCTCCAACGCGTATAGAGATCTAATAGAAGGAATATAAAATCTCTTAGCTATATCTCTCAATCTTATCGGCAACCCAAGTCAAGGTATATAGAACCAGAAGAGACGGTGGTTTCCGAGAGGTATTTGACGGCCCTTGATCCTAATTGTCGTTGCAACTGGAGGAGTCAACCGAAGCTAAAGTGCCTTCGGAATGGAAGATTTTTCACCAGTTCCGCTGGAACTATTATTCCTTCGGCAGGTTGGACCCCAGACAACTATAGTGATCACGAGGTATGGAGCCGAGAGACGTGGTTGAAAGCATAGAAAGCTCATTCCAATTTGAAAGAGAGCAATCTGCTTTTTAAAATCAGCGGTTCACCTCTTTCGGGAGATGATTGAAATGTTTTCCGCCGTTTATCATTTTTCGCGATTTTCGATCATTTTTAAAGCAGTATGACAAATACGTTGATCAGTGTACGATTATCATTCGGTACTGACGGAATTTAATTGCACACAATATGACGTTGAGGAGTATATAGAAGATCTCAACGAGCTTTAGCAGCAGAAAGTGGAGTCTTTATACGAAATTAATGACCTGCTGTATGCTGTCATCTGCTGCCTTGTCTCGAACATCTCGCTCTGCAGCCAACACAACACGTTGCCTTCTACCATTTAATATCCACAACTTGCAAATGCCAACAGTTGAAAAAATAATCCCGTCTACTTCATAAAGTCCTCGCTTCAGCAGCATGTCAGATAAGAAATGGAGACAAGTGGAAAGGATACAAAAACATCTAATTATATGCAGCCTCAAGCTTAAGACTGCAGTGCCTTATGAAATTTTATTCGCTGAGACCGGTACTTTTCCTCTGGAGGCCTCAGCGATGACCCGGTTATTAAGCTACTTAAAGAAGGTCCAGAATATGGAGGATCATAGATGGCCTAAGCTAATTATGAAAGAGGAGCTAACTAGAAGAAAGAACACATGGATGAAACTTAATATCAAGTGGATGAAGAAATGGGATATTGTAATGCATGAGTGTCCAAACACAAATGGAGAAATAAAAAATTATGTGAGAGAAAAATTTAAATATGGTATATGGACGAAAAAAACAGGGCGTAAAAAGGATTATTATATCAAAGAATTCAATCCCACAAGGGACCATGAAGAAAAGGCTTATATAGGAGCGAATATCAAATGGAAAGCAAAAATGTTGATAGCCCAATTGCGGACTAGTTCACACCATCTTAGGTGTGAAACGGGTAGGTGGGAGGTTCCTAAAGAAGAGTGGGAAAATAGAATATGCCGCTTTTGTAACGAAGGTATGGTGGAGACAGAATGGCACTTTATCATAGAATGCTCAGCTTATAAAGACATCCGGGCCAGCTATGGGGATGCGGTGCAGGTTGACAATTTAAATACCTTGTTTGAAGATTCAAGACTCGACAAAATTGCAAACTTCATCATCAAAATTCACTCTCGAAGGGCTGATCTCGAACGGCACCTCCATTGTGTCTAGTGGATTATGTGGTTGTTCGTCTGATCTTGGGTCCCATAGGCTTCTTTGGCCCTGGGCGTCATTAAAATATTTCATTTCATTCACTAAAACAAAATTTTAACTTTAACTGGCACTGCTAAATTGTTAAATCGATGGCCCAAGCTGCTCAAAAAGGATGCAAGACGATTCAAATAATTTCAACCGTTTGATTTTCGAAGTTTTCAATCACCAGTGTTTTGTGAGGCAACTGGATCATATTTACTTTGGAGATCTGACATATTTGACTATTTGCAGGCTTTTAAACAAAAATATTAATTGCGAATCTGACTTCTCGGGATTTCTTTTCAGGCGTGAGATTAGGTGTGAGCTGCCAGCACAGGCATACAATTTCACCGTACAATATTTATTAATGCCATACCAGTTTCGTAGTACACGTGAGCTGCCAGCACAGGCATACAATTTCACCGTACAATATTTATTAATGCCATACCAGTTTCGTAGTACACGTGAGCTGCCAGCGCAGGCATACAATGCAAGTTGGGTACGATACAATGACACTGCCGTAAAGGATATAAAAGACCAGCGCTAACCAGAAAATTTCCAACTTAAAAAGAGCAGTGAAAAAATTAATGGCCCCGATCATTTTGATCGTCTCCTGAAGAAAATGAACCATTGATTGTACATTTTACGTTGGGCAACTTCACATAGGATACGCCGAACTCTTAAAAGATATTTTGATACCGAAACTTCATACCACTGTTATGTTATGATAGTAGTTACCAGGCAATAGCTGTCTCTTATATGCGACAAAATAGCGTTCAATGCCTGTACCATGCAGGACTTTCTCCGAAACATTCAATGACATTCCTTCTGCAATTTCTCTGGTTTCTCGGAAGGACTCAACGCACTAGCGAAGAAGAAAATTACTATATAAGTAGAACTAATGGTCACTCCTACCAGTGACTCAAGATGGCTAACACTTGGAATATGTCGATGCGAGGGTTCACACTCTCCAATCGAACTCGGAGAAATTTAAGTTTCATTCAATCAGGCTTTTCTCATGTTTCAAGGGGAGCTGCTCATAAGCTTGCTCAAACGCTAGGCGCCAAGCAAATCTTTAGAAAAGGTTCCTTTTTAATCAAATCATGAATATATGTTTCTCTTTGTATATCATTCTTCCTTGCTCTTTTAATTGACACAGTTATTTGGTTTTGGGTGTATGCTCTCAGGAGAAGAGCCAAATATGGCTGCAAAAACCACCAGTATCTTCACAAGGAAACCAAAGCCTGCCTCCGGAGGAATAATTCAAATGTTTTCTACTGTAAGTATTACATTCTACATAAAAGTGAACAACTACTGGGGATTACTATATTGTTTGCAGAGTTTTTGACCTCCTGCCACTTGAAAACTAGAAGGTTTAGTACTTCAGTGATGTATGTGGGCATAATTTTTTTAATTGCTTGCCAGTTTTGTTTAGGGTAAAGTCTAAATCAGAACACACAGACTGTTCAAGCTCTTGCGACTAATTGTGCTTCTTCTCGAAAGTGTTCTCAAACGATTAAAGAATAGTTCATTGATATCATCATTTTCAAAACGATTTCGTTAATTCTTGGATTTTGGTTGTTGTTTGTGGGTTCAGGCTGCCACTGCAAGTGTGAAGGGTCCAACTAAACCGCCCCCAGATAAAGGATCTCCTCCAAAGCATGATAATCATCCAATCAAGGCTCCAAAAAAAGCAGCCAAGGATACAGGGTCTGATTCAAAGAATACTCATGAAAACCCCAGAAGCAAAAAATAAGTAGAGGCGTAGCATAGATGTATGGGTAGATTATAGAGTATGGTAGTAAAATTTGTGTTAGTTTGCTCTGTTAAAGCTCTGCTTAGCAATCACAAGTTTGTGAAACTGTTTGAAGTCTTGGGATATGATAAACCAATGAGCTGCCACAGTCAAGAAAAATCTGTTAATGCAAGCCTCGTGATTGTAAATGCTGCACTAAATTCGTATATGTAGTTATTTTATTTGATATTATCAAATATATAATTAGTCTACTTAAGCTTATCAAACTTTCAGATGTATGTCCATATTCTTTAGTACGTGCCTTTACACAGATACAGCCCTATTAAAAACAATAAATAAATTTTGTAATTAAACTAATTACAAAAAATATAATTGATTGCAGATTTTTTTTTCCCTAACCTTCACATTATTCAAGATAAATAATTACTGATGCGATTCATTTCACATCAGTTATTAATTTCTTCTAGACTATATCTTTCACATTTTCATTTCATGACATGCTGTCATGTGAAGTGGCTTACAATTCTATTGAGAATATGAACTTTATTACTTACGTAAACCATTTTCCCACTCCCATCCATGATGAGAGAAGTCTTCTATCTTTTTTTATTGAAATAATACAGAGAAAAATACAATTAAGAAGATGCAGTCAGCAGAGTGTAACAGAAATACATAAGTCAGAAGCCAAAATAGATCATTACAATCAAGGAGTGAGAACAATGATCCCACACATCGTATAGGACCAGCCCTATAATCCAAATTTAACCAAACATTAGAGCTGTTTGGAACACAAGAGATCTTTTCCATGCAACTTAAACTTTATCTTGTCTAATTGATTATCAATCATCGCATTATCCTTAAAGACACTCTGCATATGAGAACACAAAAAACAATTTGAAAGAAGTCCTCCATCTTTGATAATGTCTATTTTTTCAGTGTACAAACTGTGGCCTACAACATCAACGCCCACAGAAAAAGGCCAAGAGATGTTTCACTGTTCATGACAAGCTAAGCTTGACGAACGTATTGACTCAGACGGTTTCCATGCAACAGCCGAAGCATGGCATTGCGCCTGTTATCAACACGTGCCGATATTACTCGCTATTTACTGATAGTGGCCGACCATGGTATCTGGGGGTGGGATCCTAATCACGTGACACCATTTTTTCATCGAATCTCTCGTTATCTACTTTCTAAGTGAATAAATAATAGCAGCTTACACCAAAACTAATCCTCTGCCCTCCCTCCCTGTGTTCAAGGCGTCGACTATACCTTATAATTTTCTACCTACCAACTCGCATTTGGGCCAGCTCAATATTATTTGATATATTAAATGGCCAGGACAAAACAACATCACGCAAATGTGTAAGTATGACCAAATATCCTAAGTCTGATTATCTGACTCGCCCACTAAAACCGATTCCATAAACATTTTTCTTCTTGTGGTTGTTTCCTTGGATTTTGGGATGCTATCCTAGTTCCCATCACATAGTATTGTCCTTTCCTTGGTCTAAAATCTAAGCGTATCTAGTTTGGAGAACTTTCACAATTATGTTTCATGGTTCGAGATTTGTTAAGTTATTTTTTTTGGGAAATTATCTTGTAGAGATCAAATTTACTATGGGTTAAAGAATTAGATTTCTTATTAGTATTTGCCAACAAAATATAAGCTAGAATATTTTTATATAACTAAATATTTAGTCAAGAATTAATGTTGTGATATATATTTGTTATTAATTTATTTTTAGGTGTATGGGGAAATGCAGAGTAATATTTTCACTAAATTAGAAATAAAATGCATAGAATGATCAAAATACTTTAAATCATCCATAAAACTAAAAATTATAATCATTCGATTTGATAACTCAACTAAGAAGATTAATGAACACCAATATTGTCATATATTACCACAAATATGGAAAACTTACACACAAACACAATGCTACATATGCATTATATGTGTGAACATTTTTGGGATCTATGAACATCAATATTGTCATACATTATGACAAACATGGGAAACTTGCACACAGAAACAATGCTACATATGCATTATAATTGATATGTGTAATCATTTTTGGGATCTATGAAACTCTTCGATCAATCTATGATGGTTTAGACTTGCATCAAAATGAACTAAAGTGAAGTTCAAACACAAGACCCCCTCTAGAATTTAATTAATAAAACACTCAAATCCACCAAACATAGGCCTCATCTACTTCAAATTGATATTTTACACTTTAGGCATCTACTCAACTCAATTATATAGGATAGTTTAGGCCCACAAGAAACAAGACAAGCAAAAACTTGAGACAAACAATCTTGTAGATTTCACTTTACAAAACCTTATCTCAAGCTTTGAAGGGTTGGGTGTCTATAGACCCAAACTTCACGAGAATAAATTTAACCAAAATTCTTGTGTTAAGTGATATCCTACATGCTCTATAGCAAACTTGGGCTTATATATTTAGCTTGGCTCACTAGCTAGCTTTCCAATGGTTTCAACTCCATGGTGGCAAGTATGTTTTGTGTTGGAAGTGCTCTTGAAATTGAAATTTTATTTTGAATGAGTTTGGTGAGCGATCTCACCAAGAAAAAATAAATGAAAGGAAAAGCTTGCTTTGTAAAGCCTATTTCATGCTAGGAATTTGATTAGCACAGTATTACGATAATATACCTTTGGTTTGTATATACTCTTGGGAGGTTGGAAAACATGTGATGCTATAATCCTCTAAAACAAAGATGGAGAATATTGCATGATAGATAAGTCTCTTATATGTTTGGACTAGGTGAACCTTGCTTTGACATTCTTGTTTTGGTAGCTTTTGGATGCATAAACCAAGTTAATTAGCCAAAATCTTTAGATGTGTGCATCTATTGAAATTTTCAATGAATTGAAAATATAATCATTTTCAAAAATTGAGTACCATATTTTTAAAAAAATGCATATCTCCCAATCTATGTGTGATTTCTCAAAATAATTGTAGTTTGAAATTTGATTATGTAAATCACATTGATAATATTAAATATCAATATATGGGTCGCGGGGATGCCCCTATTGTATAAAAACAAATCAAATATCAATATACTTAATCTTTTTTTCATTGGCATATATTTCAATTATTTAAAATATTTTTGTAATTTACATCTTTTAAACTTTTCATATAAATTGATGAATTATTTAAATATTTATTTTTTATGTTTTATAATTGTTTAAATTTAAATATTTTTTTATTTTTTAAAAATATTGAATATGTTGGTTCAACATTGTTGAGGACCATCCAAGGTGTGGCATGTGCAATTCAAGGAGGAAAAATCTTATACCATTTTTTCGACAATGTATATGGTTATATGCTTGAATAGAAACCAACTTTTGTAGTGTCCCTCCAGTTTAGACGTACTGTTAGATTTGATTCTGCTTGTTAGATTACTTTGATACTATGTTGATTCTTTTCAGAGGAGATTCTAGATACTATGCTGTTTTGATTTTGCGGATGATACATTGACATCCTGGTTATTTGATTATGTGGATTGAGGATACTGTGATAGTTATATTCATGTTATAGCTTATTGGTTATGATTATTGCTTATGTTATCATGTCTATATGATTGATTTTTGCTCGTTTGTGTCAGTGGATAAGACAGTGTAGCATTACTCCTTCGTGAGTACCCTGCTACGCTGTAACTCTTATTCACGGTGTGTTTTCTAACATGAGATTAAATATATATATACATGTTTTAACTTTGTTGTTCTCCTGCAGACACAGGTACCGGGTAACAGCTCCACCTGCTTGTCAGGTCTGAGTGTACCCTAATCCATTATTAATATGTTGTCGGAGGTATTGACAGGTCCGTTTTAACCATCGTTCATTTTCGAACGAGTATCCCTGTGTTATCCTGTAAAGCCCAATTTGTCTTGTCATGTTTAAATGTGTATTGTATTGTGTTTGCGTATTTAATATCGATTTTATTAAATGTTTATTTATGTTTATGCAACGTTTGTGATTTAATTTATTAAGTTAAGTTAAATATGATGTTGAATTTATTAGTGAAAGTTAATTATTTATTGTGCAGTAAAATAATATTATTGTTGTGTTAATTGTGCAAATTGAATTGTGTGAAATATATATTTTTAAAAACAAGATATTTTTGATGAGATAAGAACTTCTGATTATAGTTAATGGACTGTTATGATATTTTGAAGGATTAGATGAACTGAAGGAGTTATTCTCAATGCAAATTAGTTATGATTGGTTTTGTGTTTGAAAGTAGGATGCATGAATATATATAATTTTTTGGGATGGAAAAGTTGTGCACATTCCGGGAAGGAGATTTGACGGCAATTTTAAAAGCAAATTTAATAGAAGTGTTTAGGAAAGAGTTTTCTTTAGGATTTTATTTTGAAGCGTAATTCGAAAGCTGGAATCATTGCAAATTTCTTCATTGGAATCCGGTGATTTGGTTGGGGTTTGAAAAAAGTTTTGAAAGATCGTTTATTAGTCAGTTTTCAAGATTTAACAGGTTCTCTTCTTGAACTCTCTTTCTTCTGTTTGAATTCTGGAAAATTTATTGTAAAATTTCTTCTTGAATGCTTGGAAAGATTGTTGATGTGTTAAACGCACACTAGTTCTTGAGAAAAATAATTAGAAAGGAACTGAAATCAAATTGTAGTAAAATACAAATTAATGAAACACCCGATTCATAAGTTGGTGTTTAGTATTTTGTTCATAGAAATTGAAAACGGTGTTTGAATGTCTGAATCTACGATTTTCATCTTCTTAATGTTACTCTTTGAGAAATCTATGAATTAATGTTCAAATATCTTTAAATATTCATATATGAGTTATTGATTATATAATTTTAGATATATGTAAATCAGATCTGTTGTTTTTTTTTTTTTTTTTTTAAAATCTGAAGGTTTTATTCTTTTCTTTATAATACCATACACTTATACATGACTATGGTTTCTTCGCCTCCATCTAGGACTCCTTTAGCCGTTGGTCCTGTTTTAGAGTCCGCCATTTAAAAACTAAGCAATATATATATCCACAAATTTAAACGCCAGTATAATCTCTGCTTTAAAAATTGTGCATGGCAGAATTTAATTTGTTTTATCTTTTAAAAAATGTCATGGCGGACTCCTATTCTTGTTATGAAGTTCGGCATATTTACTATGTGAATTTTTATAAAACTTTGGCCCACGCATTAATTTTAAATCCTCTATGAGTTAGGTGTATTAGAGGTGGGTTGTTTTATGGCGTGAATTCCTACAGTTTGATTTCATGCTAGATTGAAATCTTATTTCAAGATTTCAGTTGTGTGATGACGTTTCCATAGTCATCGTATTTCCTGTCCTTTAATATTTATTTTTCTAACAAGTGATGATAGTATTCCTCTCTTAAATATCTATACTACCGATTGAAGCAATGTTATTTCTCGAAGACTCCAGTGATAAATTCTTTATTATACATGTGTTTTGAGTTTGATTGTATGATGGTGTCATCATAGTTACTGGGGTAAATATTAGGAACAGTTTGTTATTTATGATGTAGACTCCATGTGGCATACGGTTTATACCTTGTCCGGATGTAGATGGAAGATTGCAGGACCCTTTTGTGTTTTCTGCGTCTTTTCTCCATATTCACAGCCAATTTAGGTTGGCCTCCTGTTGCACATTAATTTTATATTATAACTTTGTTTCTGTGAGACCATTACTGGCTTACTGTATTTAACATTCAGCTCTCTCTGCATATTTATCTCTGCTCTTGGGTGATAGCACTTGGTGGCCTGTTAGTCACTTAGGTGCTGTTGCATGTTGGGCTGGCCAGCACATGCTGCCCAGCCTTCCATGCACTTCCAGGCCCCATGTTGAGTTGATTGGGCCAAGGGGCAGTGGCGATGCCTGGTGCCATGTTATGTTAGTGAAAGGGGGAGTGGCGATTAATTTAACTGCTGTGATTGTACTATGATATATGTGTGTTTTAACATAGTGCTAAAAGAAAATCTTTAATTCAGAAAGTCATAAATCTATAAAGTGTAAGTTAAGTGAGAGTCTTTGTACGCAGAAAATACACATGGCAGTAACTTTAGTTTGAGTTATTTTTTTTTTTGTTTGTTTCTTTTCCTTTAAGATTAGGAAAGTGAAAATCACTATAACGAGTTTATTAATCTCTATACTGTGTTACTATTTTGTAATGTTTATTTTATTTGGGGGTATAGCTTTGAATGCGTACTTGTTGAAGTTATGAGACTTTGTAAACTGAAGTTTAATTCTCGTTGAAAATGTAATTCTTTATGTATCCGAATTTTACGTTTGGTGGCTACCCCTAAATTGGTTTTATGTTGAGTCATGATTTAGAGAGAGTGGCTTACGTTAGGGGCCGAAATCCTATAGTGATTGTCTGGGTAACCTAACGTAGGTGAGTTAATTAAGTGATAACCTAACTAATATTTTAGGGGTTGGGTAGTTCTAAACACTAAATCAGATAAAGATATGCTTACAGCCCAGCCTAGCTATTAGCAGCTCATTGGGTTGAGAGGCTTTCGAATGGCAAAGTGTCGTGGTCCTCTTGAGATGTAGCGACTTAGCGTTTGTATGGTGGGGAATCGTGGGGTACGAGGTAACTCTTGGTGAGGGCCGGTAGTCTAGGAAGATTCGCCAGGGTAACCTATCCTGACAATGCGATGACACTCTCTTAGTCTAATTCATGATGGTGTTTCTTTTGTTGAGATTTCTTTTTAATGTGACTTGATTATGTGATTTCATGCATTTTGATTGTAAACGTTATGTCGTATAGTGAATTGTAAACCCCGTATAGTGATGTTCTGTTTGCTTTGTTTGTGGACCTGTCAGTATCTCCTAGCACGGAGGGAGTGGACCTTTGGGTTCCACGTGGTCGGGTGGTAACCGTGCTACACCTATCTTATAATTTTCATGCAGATGATCCTAAGCTCGCAGCAGATTCCAGTTACTATTCTGTTCGTGACTGAGGATGCAGAGCTTGTTCGTGGATTATGTACCAGATCCTTTTTGAACACTTAATGTTTTGTAAACTTACCTCTTGTGTAAGAGAGTACAGATTGTACCATCTTTGATGTAAGGAGATACCTTGAAATCTCGCTTTATGTAAAATGGACATTTGAGATATTTTATCGTATGTAAATTTATAACTGGATCTTACATGAAATCAAATTTGTACTTTTGGATTGATTATCAATTGTGATTAGTTAACTTATTAAATTTATGTAACGTCTTAGATACTTTATAACATATGTAAAGACATTAAAAAAAAAAAATTATAAAATATTCTGTTAACTTTGTACTTGCACTTTGTTATATTGTAACTAAGTCAGGGCGTTACAGATTGGTATCAGAGCCAAGTTCTAACACTGGGTGCTCTGGTTAAATGAGCCCATTAGGTTGTTTAGTACGTTAGACTTGGTTGTTGTGTTATACATTTGCTTGGTTTGTCTTTTAATAAGATTTGTCTTGGTTGTGTGTAGGATCATGCCTAGGCGTCGTGTTAGAGGTCGTGGTCGAGGCCGTGGTGGTGGCCGTGGGCCAGGCGCGGGTGCCTCCCCTCCAGGCCCTCTGGTGTTCAGTGAACATTTGGGATACGGTTGGATCGGTGTGTGAGCCGCAGGGTTCCCGAGCGATCGGTGGTGGGGTCCCGCGATTCGCCCGCACTTTGCGAGGTCCTAGCTCGACTTGGACCTGAGCAGTAGTACAGGAGGTGAATAGAGGCGTGATGAATCTCGAGGAGTAGATGATTCGATGCGGCGGGATGCGTGTGCTTGATTTGGGATGATGCTTTGCAATGCATCCTTATGGCAGCAATACTCGTGCTCGTTGCGCCATAATGCATCTGAGAGGCTTTTCCTCTACTTGGTGGCGATTGGAGGAGCAGAAGCTCCATCTAGAGATTGGTGTAGTCTCATGGGATATGTTCCAGGAGAGATTCAGAGCACGTTTCTTGTCTGAGCATTAGAGGCAGCGACGTGCGGATGAGTTTCATGATCTTCGTCAGATGGCTATGTCTGTGGAACAGTTTGAGCACAGGTTTTATGAGCTCAAGCAATATGCAGGGATTATGGATGATGAGGCAATGTTAGTGCAGCACTTCATCAGGGGCTTAAACGCCCGTATTAGCGGTGGAGTTAGAGTCTTCGAGCCGAAGACTATGGAGGTTGCTGTGGAGAAGGCACGGATAGTGGAAGAGAACCTCGCTATGGCTTTGGGTGGACACACTGGAGTACAGATAGGCAGTGCTCCTGTTTCTGGTTTTGGTCAGCGTGGAGGTCAGTATCAGACAGGTGGTTCCTCTAGGAATCAACAGGCACCCACTAAGGGTGGACAACAACAACGCAATCAACAAAAGAATAAAAATTCACAGAACCAACAAAGTAATAATTCTCAATTAGGAAGGAACCGCAATTGGTGGCGCAATAAGCGCAATCCGCAGAACTAGCCAATTCAGAGTGCTCAGTCGACAGTGAGTCGAGGTAGTTATCGGCAATCAATGCACCTTGGTGGCGAGGAGATTTGGGAAACGCTTGGATGTGTTACCTACTTGTGGGCGGCGAGGACATATTGCTGAAGCGTGTCCCTATCGAGGTATCGAGTTATGGAGCGATGACTTGGCGCTCGCCAGGCTGGTGGGCTGACGGATCTGGGTGCTGGGATGGGTTCCGGGTGGGACTGCACCTTTCACCCTTCTGCCGTTTGACATTGGCATGGCGTGGCAGGCGATAGGTGGCGGTGAAATTGCCGCGCTAAAGCCGGTTGATCCTCGCAATTGTGGACTTAGGATTGGATCATTGACTACTTTTGTAGATCTTCGAGTCACACCTTTAGGGTCATATGACATTGTTTTGGGAATGGATTGGTTAGGAACTCATCATGCAGTGATTGACTGTCGCCAGAAGACAGTACGTTGCATTAATGATGATGGTACAGAGGTTAAGATTGTTGGAGTTCAAAGACCCATTTCTTTGCGGATAATTTTTGCGATGCAGTTGAAGAGATGCCTTCGTCAGGGATGTCAGTTGTTTGCGACAACGGTGAGTGACTTGGATTCTGGTGAAAGTCAGGAGATATCACTTGATGATCACCCCATTCTTAGGGAATTCGCTGATGTTTTTCCTAGTGATATTCCTAGTATGCCACCGAAGCGTGACATAGACTTCAGAGTTGATTTAGTTCCTGGAGCAGAACCCATCTCTCGTGCTCCATATAGAATGACTACACAGGAATTGGAGGAGCTTCGTATTCAGTTGGAGGAACTCTTGTCAAAGGGTTTTATTCGTCTGAGTGTTTCCCCTTGGGGAGCACCTGTTATCTTCGTGAAGAAGAAGGATGGATCTCTCAGATTGTGCATTGACTATCGTCAATTGAATAAGGTAACGATAAAGAACAGGTATCCATTACCTAGAATTGATGACCTTTTTGATCAGATCAAGGGAGCAACTGTATTTTCTAAGATTGATTTGAAATCTGGTTACCATCAGTTGCAAATTGCAGAAGCTGATATTCATAAGACGGCATTCCGAACTCGATACGGGCACTACGAGTTCACAGTGGTACCATTTGGGTTAACGAATGCACCATCAGTATTTATGAGTCTGATGAATGGTGTGTTTCGCACCTATCTTGATCGATTTGTTCTCGTGTTTCTCGATGATATTTTGATTTATTTGAGAAATATGCAGGAACATGAAGAGCATTTGAGACAAGTTCTACAGTGTTTGAGGGAGAACCAATTGTTTGGAAATTTGAAGAAATGTGAATTCTTCAAAACTGAGGTGAAATACCTTGGACATGTGATTTCTGGAGAGGGAATAGCTATGGATCCTGCAAAGATTCAAGCTATCATTGATTGGCCCATACCTAAAAATGTTTCTGAGGTTCGTAGTTTCATGGGTCTTGCTGGTTATTACAGATGATTTGTTCAGGGGTTTTCTAGGATTGGACACCCCATTACTTCTCTTCAGAGGAAAGGGAAGAAATTCATTTGGACAGATCAATGTCAATTGGCTTTTCAGATACTTAAGGATAAGCTGACTAGTGCACCTATCTTAGCAGTTCCTGATCCTGCTAAATATTTTGTTGTTTGCACGGATGCTTCTTTGGAAGGTTTAGGAGCTGTATTGATGCAGGATGGACGAGTGATTGCTTATGAGTCTCACAAACTCAAGGATCACGAACAGAATTACCCCACACATGATTTAGAGCTCGCTGCAGTTGTTCATGCTCTAGTTCGTTGGAGACATTTCTTGTTAGGGCATCGTTTTGAACTTCATTGTGATCACCGCAGTCTTCAGTATATATTTACACAGCCTAATCTGAATGCTAGGTAGAGACGGTGGATGGAGTTCCTTTGCGAATATGATTTTGAGGTGAAATATGTTCAGGGTAAGGAGAATGTTGTGGCAGACGCCCTTAGTCGACGAAGACATGAGATTTCAGCTGTGACACTTGGAGTTGAGTTGAGGAGTCAGATATTGGCCGCTCTTCCTTCTGATAGATTATATCAGGAAGTGAAGATGGAAATTGATTCAAATAGACCCTTGGAGGGAAGGTTTTCAGGATACGCAATTGAGATAGATGGTTTGTTGCGACATCTGGGTCGTATATATGTACCACCTACTGAGAATCTTCGCACTCTTATTTTGACAGAGGCACATCGAGCTCCATACTCAGCACATCCTGGAGTTAAGAAGATGTATGCAGATCTTCGACAGTTATATTTTTGGCCTGGTATGAAGCGTGATATTGTTGACTTTGTATCGAGATGTCTTGAATGCCAGAGAGTCAAAGCGGAGCATCAACATCCCGCTGGTTTGTTACAGCCACATCTCATTCCTAAGTGGAAATGGGATGTAATATCAGTGGATTTTATTGTTGGATTACCTACGTCATTACGTCGACATGATGCCATCATGGTTACTGTTGACAGATTGACAAAGGTAGCTCATTTTTCACCAGTTAGGTCATCTTACAATGCTTCCTCTGTGGCCATAATTTTCATGGAGGATATAGTATGATTGCATGGGATTCCACGTAGAATCATTTCTGATAGGGATCCTGTATTTACTTCAACTTTATGGACTTCATTGCAGCATGCTTTAGGTACGCAGTTGAATTTCAGTTCAACTTATCATCCTGAGACTGACGGTCAGACAGAGAGAGTCAATCAGATTCTCAAAGATATGCTCAGAATGTATGTGATGGATCGACAGTCTCATTGGGAGGACTATTTATACTTAGTGGAATTCGCCTATAACAATGGTTATCAGAGTTCCATAGGTATGCCTCCATTTCAGGCACTATATGGACGTCCTTGTCGTACACCATTGAGTTGGGATCGACTTGAGGATAGAGTCCTACTCGGTCCTGAGATGCTTCGTGATATGGAGCAACAGGTAGATCGTATTAGAGAGCACTTGGTAGCAGCACAGGATAGACAAAAGAAGTATGCCGATGCGCATAGGGTGGATAGACAGTTTTCAGTTGGAGATAGGGTTTTTCTTCGAGTTCATCCGCGCAAGAGTCCAATCCGTTACGGAAAAGGCTCTAAGCTTGCACCTCATTTTGTGGGACCATTCGAGATTCTTGAGAGGATTGGTCCTGTGGCGTATCGACTTGCTTTACCACCCAGTCTATCACGTATTCATGATGTCTTTCATGTATCTGTTCTTCGACCTTATCATCCTGACATTTCACATGTACTCGATTGGAATGCATTACAGGTAGAGGACGGGCAGCTGGCTTTGGAGCCCGTGGGCATTCTTCAGCGTCGGAGGCTCGCCCTCAGGGGTCGAGATGTTGATCAGGTGAGGGTCCAATGGGATCCTAGCGATGAGGCATCAGCTACTTGGGAGGATGCGACACGTATGCATGAGCTTTATCCATATTTGTTTGCAGGCTTCCAGGAGTAAGCCTTATCCTAGGGGGGGGAGGATGTAGTGTCCCTCCAGTTTAGACGTACTGTTAGATTTGATTCTGCTTGTTAGATTACTTTGATACTATGTTGATTCTTTTCAGAGGAGATTCTAGATACTATGTTGTTTTGATTTTGCGGATGATACATTGACATCCTGGTTATTTGATTATGTGGTTCGATGATACTGTGATAGTTATATTCATGTTATAGCTTATTGGTTATGATTATTGCTTATGTTATCATGTTGTTATGATTGATTTTGCTCGTTTGTGTCGATGGATAAGACAGTGTAGCATTACTCATTCGTGAGTACCCTGCTACGCTGCAATTCTTATTCACGGCGTGTTTTCTAACATGAGATTATATATATATATACATGTGTTAACTTTGATGTTCTCCTGCAGACACAGGTACCGGGTAACAGCTCCACCTGCTTGTCAGGTCTGAGTGTACCCTAATCCATTATTAATATGTTGTCGGAGGTATTGACAGGTCTGTTTTAACCATCGTTCATTTTCGAACGAGTATCCCTGTGTTACCCTGTAAAGCCCAATTTGTCTTGTCATGTTTAAATGTGTATTGTATTGTGTTTGTGTATTTAATATCGATTTTATTAAATGTTTATTTATGTTTATGCAACGTTTGTGATTTAATTTATTAAGTTAAGTTAAATATGATGTTGAATTTATTAGTGAAAGTTAATTATTTGCAATGTTTTAATTAAAATAATATTATTGCTGTGTTAATTGTGTAAATTGAATTGTGTGAAAAAGATATTTTTAAAAACAAGATATTTCTGATGAGATAAGAACTTCTGATTATAGTTAACGGACTGTTATGATATTTTGAAGGATTAGATGAACTGAAGGAGTTATTCTCAATGCAAAATTGAATTGCCAGTTAAGTTTTTGTGTTTGAAAGTGGAATTGCATGAATATATAATTTTTGGGATTTTGGAAAAAGGATTGTGCACACATTCACGGGAAGAATTTGACGGCAGCAATTTTTAAGCAAATTTCAGCATAGAAGTGTTTCAGAAGAGTTTTCTTTAGGATTTTATTTTGAAGCGTAATTCGAAAGCTGGAATCATTGCAAATTTCTTCATTGGAATCCGGTGATTTGGTTGGGGTTTGACAAAAGTTTTGAAAGATCGTTTATTAGTCAGTTTTCAAGATTTAACAAGTTCTCTTCTTGAACTCTCTTTCTTCTGTTTGAATTCTGGAAAAATTATTGTAAAATTTCTTCTTTGAATGCTTGGAAAGATTGTTGATGTGTTAAACCTGCAAATTTAAACAGAAAAATAATTAGAAAGGCAATCAAATTGTATTAAAAATACAAATTAATGAAGCTGCCAGGAATTCATGAGATTGGTATTTAGTATTTGTTCTTAGAAATTGAAAACGGTGTTTGAATGTCTGAATCTACGATTTTCATCTTCTTAATGTTACTCTTTGAGAAATCTATGAATTAATGTTCAAATATCTTTAAATATTCATATATGAGTTATTGAATATATAATTTTAGATATATGTAAATCAGATCTGTTGTTTTTTTTTTTTTAAATCTGAAGGTTTTATTCTTTTCTTTATAATACCATGCACTTGTAGCAGCTATGGTTTCTTACGCCTCCCATCTAGGACTCCTTGCGCCAGTGGTCCTCTGTTTAGAGTCCGCCATTTAAAAACTAAACAATATATATATCCACAAATTTAAACGCCAGTATAATCTCTGCTTTAAAAATTGTGCATGGCAGAATTTACTTTGTTTTATCTTTTGAAAATGTCATGGCGGATTCCTATTCTTGTTATGAAGTTCGGCATATTTACTATGTGAATTTTTATAAAACTTTGGCCCACGCATTAATTTTAAATCCTCTATGAGTTAGGTGTATTAAATTGGAGTTGTTTTTCTGCATGGCGTGAATTCCTCTGGTTTCGGTTATGCTAGATTGAAATCTTATTCAAGATTCAAGTTGTGTGATGACCGTTTCCCTTAGTGCTGTGCGTATTTTTTCCCTTAGTGCTGTGCGTATTTTTCTCTTAAGTGCTGTGCGTATTCCTCTCTTAAATATCTATACTAGCCGATTGAAGCAATGTTATTTCTCAGGCATCAGAAGTAATCTGCAATTCTTTGTGTCTATGTGTTTTTGAGTTTGGAGAATTTATTATGATAGGCGTTAATACTGTCCTTAGTTATAGAGGGTAAATATTAGAACAGATTTTTATTTATGATGTAGACTCCATGTAACGGCACGAGTTTCTGTCTGTAATCGGATATGAGTAAATTGCATGAGACCACTTTGTGTTTTCTGCGTCTTACTTTCTCTAATATTCCTGTGTAATTGATTACCGCGCCCTCCTATTCTTTTCTGTCCATGATTTATATTATAGCTTTGTTTTCTGCTGTGAGAGACCATTACTATTGCATGTATTTGTAATTAAACTCTCTCCTGCATATTTATCTCATGCGTTGATAGCATGGTGTCCCTGTTAGTACGCAAGTTGTGTTAAATATTCTGGAACTGTTACTTTGTCTTTATTATTTCTTCCATACGCTTTAATCTTGCTACTTCAATTTTATATTGATTCAGTGAATTAAGGGACAGTATAATGATCTTATAAATTATGCATGTTATCTGGTAGTGAAAAGGGGAGTGGCAGTTAATTTATTGTAACTTAAGTTAACACTTTTAGCAGAGAAAATATATATGTGTGTGTTTTAACATAGTGCTAAAAGAAAATCTTTAATTCAGAAAGTCATAAATCTATTAAATGTAAGTTAAGTGAGAGTCTTTGTACGCAGAAAATACACATGGCAGTAACTTTAGTTTGAGTTATATTTTTTTTGTTTCTTTTCCTTTAAGATTAGGAAAGTGAAAATCACTATAACGAGTTTATTAATCTCTATACTGTGTTACTATTTTGTAATGTTTATTTTATTTGGGGGTGTAGCTTTGAATGCGTACTTGTTGAAGTTATGAGACTTTGTAAACTGAAGTTTAATTCTCGTTGAAAATGTAATTCTTTATGTATCCGAATTTTACGTTTGGTGGCTACCCCTAAATTGGTTTTATGTTGAGTCATGAATTAGAGAGAGTGGCTTACGTTAGGGGCCGAAATCCTATAGTGATTGTCTGGGTAACCTAATGTAGGTGAGTTAATTAAGTGATAACCTAACTAATATTTTAGGGGTTGGGTAGTTCTAACTGATGCGTCGGATAAAGATATGCCTAAGCCTATACTGACTCATTAGGTTGAAAAGAAACTGGAATGTACATTAAGCCATGGTCTCTCTTGAATGTAACGTGACGCATTTATGCGCCAGTGAGTCGGTGAGGCTGGTAACTCTTGGAAGGCGGTAGTCTGGGAAGATCGCCCGGTAACCTATCATTTGTCGATGTTTACTCTTAATCTAATTCGCGGTAATTGAGCTTCTTTGTTGAGATTTCTTTTTTAATGTGAAGCTTGATTATAACGTTTCCTTCCATTTTTGATTGTAGCGTTATATCCGATATAGTGAATTATAACCATTATAATGATATTACATTTGCTTTGTTTGTGGACCTGTCAGTATCTCCTAGCACGGAGGGAGTGGACCTTTGGGTTCCACGTGGTCGGGTGGTAACCGTGCTACACCTATCTTATAATTTTCATGCAGATGATCCTAAGCTCGCAGCAGATTCCAGTTACTATTCTGTTCGTGACTGAGGATGCAGAGCTTGTTCGTGGATTATGTACCAGATCCTTTTTGAACACTTAATGTTTTGTAAACTTACCTCTTGTGTAAGAGAGTACAGATTGTACCATCTTTGATGTAAGGAGATACCTTGAAATCTCGCTTTATGTAAAATGGACATTTGAGATATTTTATCGTATGTAAATTTATAACTGGATCTTACATGAAATCAAATTTGTACTTTTGGATTGATTATCAATTGTGATTAGTTAACTTATTAAATTTATGTAACGTCTTAGATACTTTATAACATATGTAAAGACATTAAAAAAAAAAATTATAAAATATTCTGTTAACTTTGTACTTGCACTTTGTTATATTGTAACTAAGTCGGGGCGTTACAACTTTTGACTATGGACTTTCTTAACTTCCAAACTCCAATCAACTATTATTCAACATAGACAACAAATTACTTTGATATACAATGAATTGTAATAATTCATTTATGAAAAAATATATTTTTAGCATTCTATTCTTTCTCAATTACAAAAAGATATAAGTACCAAATGAAAACCAAATTAATTATCAAGCCCTCCTATATTGCTAGGAAATTCTAAATATCCTTTTAAAAAATTTAAAAGAATATTTTAATGTTATAATGTACCAATACTTTTGTTACTCAATAGTCTACTATATAAGAGTGACTCCAAGAGAAAGCAAAAAAAAATTATACAAAAATACCTTCTATTTTCTTTACACAATTCACCCATAGAGTGACTCGATATTGCACTAATGCAATGCAAGGGGGAGAATACCTATCCATTGAAAGGTGGTGCGTGGTTTATTTTATGGACGAAATAAAAATATGTTAGGGGGAGGAGAGTATAAGCAAAATATTATTGGAGATAAAATAAGTAAGGAGGGTCCCTTGCTTAAATAAAAATAAAAAAAGTCTCTCTCCAAAGATGTTTTAATACCGAAACTTCTTACCACTATTGTAAAACGACAAAAATATGATATGACGCTAGTTACCAGGAAATCGTTCTCTTATACTCGACAAGATAGGATTCAATGCCTTTACCATGCAGGACTTTCTCTGAAACATTCAATGACATTCCTTCTGCAATTTCTCTTTTGTTTCTCGAAAGGACCCAACGCACTAGCGAAAAACAAATTATCTATGTAAGTAGAACTAATGATCACTCCTACCAGTGACTCAAGATGGCTAGTATTCAAAGCATTGCAATGCGAGGGTTCAAACCCTCCAATCCTACTACTCAGAGAAATGCAAGTTTCATTCAACAAGGCTTTGCTCATGTTCAAAAGGGGGATGTTCATAAGCTTGCTCATGTTCCAAAGGGAGATGCTCATAAGCTTGCTCAGACCCCAGGAGCAAAAAGGAAATCTTTAGAATAGGTTTTTTTTTAATCAGATCATGAATAAATATTTTTCTTTCTACCTGTTTCTTTCTTTCTTGTTCTTTTAATTAACGGTTTTGGGTTTTGGGTGTATTCTCTTAGGAGAAGAGCTAAATATGGCTGAGAAAACCACCGGTTTCTTCACGAGGAAATCAAAGCCTGCCTCCGGAGGAATAATTCAAATGTTTTCTACTGTAAGTATTACATTCTACATTAACAATAGCAGAGCAATCATGTTTAATTAGTTCTGGATGATTTTGGTAAAGTCAAAATGATTGTGTCTCATCCTCTATAAAGTAGTGTTTTGGGGTTTCATCATGACTAAAATCATGTTCCTCAAATGAATGAGAACACACTACTATAGAGGGTGGTTTAAGGCAATTTTTTGAGTAAATTGTCTTAACTTGAGACAAAAAAAAAATTATGTTTTGTCTCAAGTATTGTCTTTAAGCGAGTGTCTTAAAATATTGTTTTAAAAATTGTCTTTATAGAAACAATATAAAATAGAAGTATTTTTGTCTCTTTAGAGACAATATTAGTTGGGATTAAAGACATTGTCTCTGTAAAGGCAATATGTAATAATTGTCTCTCTACAATATGTAAAAATGTATTAAAAAATAAACAATTTATTTTAAATATTTTTTTAGTGTGGTTTTCAACATTCAATGTTTTCAAATTCTCGTTGTCCTCCTATTGGTTGGAGTTTTTATTTTTATTTTTCCAAATATGATGGAAAATTATGACAAAAATTATCAAATGATTTTGAAACTGGGAGAAATGAACAGTTGTTGAATACGCAAAGCATAATGTTCATAAAAAAACAAATAAAATAATGCTTCATAATCTGAATTCATAAAGTCAATGCCAATAAGTATTTTTTTATTTATAGTTTATAAAACTGTTCATACAATCATGAGCAACACGTACATCATAACATGGCATGAGAAAATGATTCATTTCTAGGAAAGAGAAAATGTTAATATTTTCCTAAAAGCCAGTGGAATATACTCAACTATCGGCATATTAACTCTTTCGAGCATGGCAAGGTAGCTTGACAAAAGTTGACTCAATTTTTTGGATTGGACAATTTTGCTTCAGAGTGGGAACTTTCTTCTTCTTGTGTGTGTGTCTGGTCCTCTCAAAGGCTAATAACCTTTCATTGTAGCAATCCACTAAATCATGTACTTTGTAATTGATGAATGATAGGATTTCCAAATTGTCTTTGAGCATAGCATAACCTTTCAAGATTTTGATACAATTTTGGAGAGAGTTGAATTCTTCCTTTAGGATAATCAATAGGGTGAAAGAAAAAATTTCCTGTAGGCAAACAATATTAGATTTAACAAGTAAATCCATTTGCATTATTTGTTTAAAGAACCACAAATCCACAAGTCTCTACACATGAATTGAAAATAATAAATCTGCAAATCAAACCCCAAAAAAAATATCCAATTATATGTAGCCACTACACTGTGGTCATTTGATAGCCCAAAAGTGAAAATATGTGATGCCAAAAAAATTTTACAAATATTTTCTTTCATATTAACTTACTGCTCAAGCTAGGCTGCAAACTGTGTAACTTTATGTTGGCACTGGTTAACTGTACTAGTAACTTCTTCACCTCGATAGAGCTCTGCGACTCACTCAAACTATTCCAAATCTAGTTCCAAATTTTCTTCAGCTTCATATATTTCACTGAATTCCTATAGAAAACAATATTTTGAATTTCAATAAAAATCCCTATCTAAAACAAACAGGTAAATTTACTCATAACCTGATCATCATAAAGATATTCACAAAATAACCATACAGCTTTTGCAATGAATGCCTTGTACATTATATCCAACCAAGAAATGTGTAGTCTTAACAACATATTAAAACATATTATCATGAGAATAAGAATCCTTACACTAGTTCAAAGTCAAACTTTGACAACCTCAAAAGATTAGGTCATCCCACACCCAATTCAAACATAGAATTACCTTGAAGTGTTTTGCAACCATCGACAATATTCTTATCTACAAGAAGAGATTAATAGCCAAACCTAAGCACCTAACAACCTTTGCACAACATTAATTAGTAAATCAAGACCACTTCCTATCCAACAATAATAAATGACACCCAACCTTCTCCCATTCTAATATAACCTGAAGAGAAATTACCACACAACAAGAGAGAAATTTAGACTAATATCATGACAAAATAACACAAAGGAGATGAAGACACTAGACTGTAGACTAAAGGAAAATATGAAATATAATTCTTCCCTCTACAATCCATTCAGCCTAGTATGAGAGATTATACACAGCAACATGTTCTTGATGGAAATGAACAATAGCTTTCTCAATTAATGAATTTGACAATCAAGAACCTTCAATTAGAAGTAAAATAACACCAATTTCTCACATATAAGATACACGATGATGAGTCAAAACTCTGATGTTATATTAGAGTCCAGGAGCTTGGTCTATTATGGAAAAAAGTTACATATTACATTTTTATTTGCAATCAAGGAAAGAAAGCTCAAGAAAATGCAAATAAAGAAGTCTCCTCACCACTTCAAAATTTGGACATCCCAGCATCATTCTAAGGAAGATAAGGCGTCGATTGAACCTTAACCATCCATACATTTTGTTGCCTTTGATTAGTCGACCTTGTTGCCCACAAATCCAAATCCAATAATTCAAGCTCAAGATTTATGATAGAAGTCATACCTGTGATTTTTAAGATAAAAATTATGAGAGAAAATAAACCACAATTTAACTATAAAAAAGATGTTTACTGAAATAATACCAAAATGTAATATTTCTAAATCATACCTTAAATTTATAAAAGAAGTCTAATTCCAACTTACATGTTTACAGATCTACAAGAAAATACCAATAACCTATTTCATGACAAGTGTGACAATGTGCTACAACATTTCTACTTGTAGGTGCATAAGCATAAGTGTAGCTACCTCTAAGATAAAAATAAATAAAAGAATACATAGAATTATTCATCACATAGCATGATAGACCCAGTCATAACCTATTTGGAATGTCATATAAGATAAACTCATTACAGTTGGCCAGTGGACTTACATCCACAACTCGCAAACTTTCCATGGTCAACCCCAAATACAGATTTTATCATCTCAAATTTGTCTTTTCTAGACTTCATCCCTGTGCAACATGATAACAAGTAGGTCAAGCATTGACCATAGAATTGATTCTTTGAAGGAGGTCTGTTGATGTTTTAATTCCTTCATCAAGAAGGCTAGCTAATTTGACGACCATCTTATGCATTAAGTGCTTTAGTGCATACCCATTGTTAACAATGCAAGAGCAGATTCTCATCTTTAGTTTCATGCAAGAGAAAAAGAAGGTATCCTCTAACAAATTGTGTATTGCTTAGCTACTTTTCTCATTTCTTGACTTCTTTGTGTTAACATCACTACAAAAAGAAAGAGAAAGAAAAGAAAATTAATGTCCACAAATGACCAAAAATGGATCAACAAGACTAGAATATACAACAAGTACAGTAGCAAAGGACTAAGGCCAAAAATGAGGCCCTAGACAAAAAGCAAACATAAACATCACCTACTCTAAAAACAGCAAATCCCCATGCAAGAACAGTAATATAAGAGGAGAGGGAGGACCCCATAAGATGATAACAGAAAACCATCTAGATGAGCAACAAAAATCCTCAAGTGTCCATGCTCTAAGATGCATTGAAGGAGCCAAGAAAAATGCCATCATACACAGTGGGAGTACCAATGCAAAGTCTGAGAATGCTTTCCAGACATATAGATAGTTGCATTTGATCCAATATGCCAATCAATGATCCATTGAATCAAGGAAAGAGACTAACAACTTAACTAGGAAGATACAACTAGATTATCAATTGGTTGGGTCATGTAGCAATGATTATCAAAGCAGTTGGCTTGGTAGACGATAAGGACAACTTCATGATTACTCAAATGATTTTTAGGGGGTGACCACATAAGTATGTGACTATATCCTACTTTTCTCTTCTCTTGATCAATCACACATGCTAAGCCTAACATCCATTACAATATGTTTCTACAGATCAAAAGACAACAAAATCACATAGACATAATTAGACTATCACAATAAAAAAAACATAACCCATCTATTTAGCTTGCAAAATTATCACAAAAAAGAAGAAGAGGAAACACAAAGAATATCATGATTGTAATTATTTTCGGTATTATCATGTGCAAGAGGATTATTCCATCATAGGATTTTGTGAAAAGTACATAAGCCCAATAGCACGGAGACAGGAAGTAGAGGTGAAACTTAGTTTCATTTTTGAACTATGTATATCATAAAGACAGAAGCTGTTGATTGATGGTTGATGATGGTTCACCAACTCCACTAACCATGAATTAATTTGAGAAGTATGTTCATTTGTTGAAAGAGGTGTAGTAATATTGACATACCCCTCTTGCCTAAATGATCAATAGAGGACTTATTTTGGGATTCTGTTTCTTGATATTTTGTATTTTTTGATGCTATATTTTTTTGCTGGAATTTTGTTTTATAATTTGTATGGATAACCTTTTGTAAGCACTACCGTGCATGTCCAAATTGTATGGGCCATGGGAACACTTCTTGTGGGTGATGGTTCCAATGAATCTGTCATTATTCGAATTTAAAAAAATGTCTTATGGTCTGTGCAATGGAATGAGCTCCAATGGTAAAGCGTTGTGGCTTTGAAAGTTCAGTCCCAGAATCAAATCCCCAAGAGCCATAATTAAGTGTTCAGTTTGGGTAAACTAACATATCCAACTCAAAGTGTGTAGTGCATCCCAAATATGTAACCTGATGCAAGTCCAGGGTAAATTTGATGTAAGAAATAACCCCTTGGTCATGAAATCTAAGCTTGTAGGGTGAGAATTCAAATCCAAAAAAATGCTCTACCCACATACAAGGCATTTGTCATTTATTCTAATTGTTTCATTAGTAGGTGAATTTGAGAAAGAGATTACCTGATCAACCAACAAAACAACAGTACCTTTAAGTAATAAAATTTTCCCCAAAGGGAGGAGGCAGTGGACCCAACTGGAGAATTCTATAGTGACCATAACAGAGGCTGAAACAGGCCAATTGAGAAGCTTGACAGACCAAAAAGTAAGAATGTGAAAAACCAAATGATGGAACCAATACAAAGGAAGTATAAAACATTGGAAAATAGCTTTATACCATAGTTTATTTGGGTTTGAATTAGCATAACTCTAATTAAGATCTTCAAATACAAGAAACCATACGTAAGCCTCAAAAACATAAATTAATAAGTAAGATACATCCTTAGCATATTTCAGCATGCCTTGGTCTAACGACTGCAAAGTTAAATAAGAACATGGTAGCTGCTATATTTGTTAGAAGTCAAGCAGAAGAAAAGTGCCTAAAAATTAGTGCCATCTACGTAGAAATTTGAAAAATATAAGAACTTCTTAGATTCACTGTTTACCAAATTAAACTTTCTTATTTTGACCTGAGGACAACGTCAACCCTTGAAAATTGTGAACAAGGCTTGTTGAGTTATCAGTGAATAAGCATTTATACTTCCACCATATTGACTGCATGTCAATTTTATTGGCATACTGGTTTTAGCGATTCGTTTATATCCTTGAGAAGGTAATCTGCTTCACCATATAATACCCTTCAATGTGAGAATCTGTTCAATTGTGGCCATGTTTAGGAGCCATATAGATACAGAACATTGCACAACAGACCTACAAACTCTGCCTAGATCTTGACAAACCTACAAACTCCGCCTTTTCCGCTTGCAATAAATGTTAAAATCATTACCCTTGTTGTTGCTAATTGATTGTTCTTAGGCATTTCCTTGTCTAATGACTGTGATCCATGTCTTTTACCATTTTCTAGCACGGTGGACTGTCCATGACTGTCATCTTTTGAAAAATCAGTCCTCTTACTCATTATTGCTGCTCATCCTAACAAGAGGTACTGATGCTCTTTCTAACATGATATTGACGCTCTTTAACATGAGATATTGCTGCTCTTATTATCAATGATTTTCTGCACTTTTTTACTATGATGTTCTGCACTCTTTGGTCCACAATTGTTGTACCTTTTTGCTGCTCATTTTCTGATTTCATTTTCCGATTATTTGCTACTTCTAACACTCTCATAGTTCATTCCTTAATCAATCTCCTTTTGTCAACCTTTTTTCTACTCTTTTAACAATCAATTTTCTGCTCTTTTCACGCCATTATTGCTGCAACTTTAAAGTTCTTCTTGCTGCAACTTTCTTGACTGTATTTTTTGTTCTTTATTCATAAAGGGAGCTGCACTTTTATTCATGAAAGGGGCTGCATTTTTCTGATATAACTTGCTGCTCTTTGTCATTATTTGATGCTCTTAACTCCCATCATTTTTCTGCTCATTGACTATGAAATTTGCTTCCCTTTAACTGTGAATATTTGTTGCTCATTGACTGTGAAGATTTGCAACCAAAGAGATGCATTTGAAATCTCTAAACTGCCTTTTCATAAGACTCCATGATGACACTAAAACTCAGAAATAAAACTCTGTGACTAGATTTCGTTGATCAGAAATCTACAAGAGAAACATTCTAGGGCTTTAAATGCATTATTTGCAACCTTTTTCATTATCCTTTTGGGACTGCCACTCACATTTTGCTACTCGTAAAAATAAATGTGATTATCCTTTCTTCATTGTGGTGGCTATTCATTGTTTTTTCCTTAGTCATGTGGACTATGTTCTTATCATTGACTGTGATCTTCATTTAACTATCCTATGAGCTTGCTTGAAAGTCACAATCCTTTACTCATGTTTTTTTCTCTACTTTGCATTGTCTCTTAGCATCAATACCAGCTCCTTCATTATAGTCTCACCACTTTCATACATATAACTATCACTACCTTCTCTTCACAGGAATGTTCACTCTGTTTCATGTATGCTGATGATAGTCAAGGTTTTTAAACACAGCCATTAATAATTGTCCCTTTAGTAGAACCTTCCTTGCTCTCCTTGTGACAGATTTGTGTCTTTCCTTTTGGAAATTTCTCATTATTTCAGCCTTAAGCACTGTCTCTTCATTAATATTTATCACTTAACCTTGTTACCATTCTTTATGATAGTCATCTTCTAAAATCTCAACCTTTATGCATGCCTATGAATGCAATCTTACTCTCAACCTTTGCTACTGTATTCTTTTAATTGTTTTAAGGTCTACTAAACTGGCACATGAACTGCCATGTTTACTATATGCATAAGCAAGGGCATTCTACTCAGAAAAATTAGAGTTAAACCATGTCCTCATAATGCGATCATGGACCATCTTGCAACATTCTCAAGATGCTAGAGAGGAACAAGCAACAAGAACACTAGCAAAGGTATATTGATCAGGGTATATGCATTTGTCTGAGATCTCATATAGTCAATACTCCTGAGGAACAAACCTCTCAATTTCCTACACAAATGACAGGCGTGTACAAGACTCATGTCAATATCTCTTGGTGATTACATAGAATTCCTAATGGCAGATCATGTTACTTCATAAAAAACAACCCTTTGTCTAAGCACATCTTTCTTCAAGGAACGTTGCTACTTCAACACCTCAATAATATGCTAAGAAAATCCCTCTCATTCTCAAATGGGATATGAAGCAAGAACAAGGTTTCTTCCTCTAGTTAGAGCTCTCTCAAATTTGTTACAACAATTACTACCACATAGTCATGAGGAAGGTGTTGTTCACACTGAACTTCAAAACCCATCATCTCTCCAAATACCCCTTTGCTGGGTCATAAGATCCTAGTTTCTATATGCACATCTCACAATGAAAACTACAAGCATTCATTCTGATGGAGAAGATGAAAATAAAAAGGGTTAAATATAACAGACCTGCTCCTTAATCTCGTTGATTCCCATGTACATATCCCTGCATGCATCTATATGGTTGAAGGCAACTGCTACTCAAGGACCATATACTCTTGAATGTCCCTTCAAGTTTCAAGGTCTAAAACATTATTTTCATAAATATTGTCCTCTTGAAACTTGCCTAAGACTATCCCTAATCAAGAACCATATACTCTTGAATGTCCATTGAACTTTGTATTGTATATCCTTCATTGTCATGCTTGTTACTTGACTATGACTATCCTCTACCCTTCTCATCATCTCAGACCTGCTACCTATGCTCAGATACTCTTCATCTATTCTGTCTTTGCTTGCAAATCTTAAGAAATAAGTGAAAAAGGGTTTCTATAATGGAAATACCAAGTGTTTTTTAAGAGGTTTCAATGTATGGTTCAGGGACTTGCCCATGCAACCCTCTAAAACCCTAGCTTGAAATGAATATATCCCAAAACCTGAAGCTATCACTTTTCAAGAATGAAAAAACCTTGAAAATTGTTCAATCAAAAGCTGAGGACAGTGATTTTTAAAAAAATAAGAGGACCTAAAGCATAGATTTGAACAAAACTTAACCAATAGTGATCCCTGCATTTTTTCCTTCAAGGCAGTGAAGGTTTTATTTCAATGCATATTTGATATACTGTGTGAACTGCATATTGTTGTCCAAAGGTGTTTCATTTCAATACATAGTTTTCTTTTCCATTTTTGTATACAAAATCCAATATCAATAAAGACAAGCGGTTCAAGGTGGTTATCTCAAACAGTCATGTGATGAAGAAGATAACTAGAGGTCAAGTATAAGATAGGGACATCAGTTGGAGTCTAAAAGCAGAGAGGCAGAGGATAAAGGTTCAAGTGACAATGATAAAAGTATACAAAATGTCAAGGGGACAATCTTCATACACGTCGTAGTTACCTTACAGTTGTTTGTAAAGGGTAGTTCTTATTTAGTGAAGCTCGGTTACTTCAATGGTGAGACACTAAAGCATTTAATAATGGAGGGTCATTTGAATTTCAAATGGTTACAATTCAGTCCCCAAGATAATACACAGTGGAAAAGGACAGTCACGCTATAGTGGACAGTCAAGGCAATCAAGAGAGGGGCAGCATTCTAATTTGATGGGAGGCAGAGTACAAGCGATAGTATAAACAATCATATGAATACTTAGCTCTTGACCATTCTAACCAAGCATTGCTATCAAACTATTGTTGCCTTCTTCAAAGATGTTCTTACACACTCGATTTTATATAAGATTCTAACCACCGTGAGTAGAATTTGATGAATCTCTCCTACCCCTCACAAATTGTTTTCAACGTTAATCATTTATAAAACATCACTTGGAGAAAAAAAATGTGATGAGAAAATGTGAATGGGAATAGGAGAAGAAAGTATCTCATAGCAACAAATACAGTTGTTGAATAAAAATTGCATTATGAACATAAAATGAAGGAATTAATCAAAGACTTGAAAAGAAATATAGTTTATCAGACATAAATATTTTAACAGCAAGTCAGCTTGCTTTTGATTTTCAAACATGCATATTTTTAACTCTTTTCTTTCACCAATCTTGGTTTTGAACTTTAGAGACTACTAACAAAACCAATATACATGAATTCAACTGCTAGCTTCCAGTGGTACATACCTTTACGTCCTTTGTCAACGAGTCCTTGCATCTCAACATAGCATCACCTAGAGTACTCAATTTTCCATAAACAAGATATATGATTTGAGAGATTTAAAAGAAAATTATGTAAGTTGGACTAACTACTTGATGGAAGGACTTTAAGAAAAACCAGATGAAATTGTTTACAAATAGATAAAACATTTAAATACATACACACCTACATGAAATTTAATCCTTTGCTAGCACAATGCAATCGGCTTGAACAAGTAGGGATAAAATATACCTTACCAAAACAATTTATAGGAACTACTTCTTTTTTCAAGACAAGACTAATAAACTAAAAGAAAGGGAGGATGTCAAACAGATGCAAAAGGAATGCCATGCATACAAAATATAAGGTTTCTAACAACAATAAGGTAACTAACCAATTTTGGACTAGATACGGGAATATTGCAAACTAAGGCAAAGGGTTATTTTAAATTTGAATGAAACCACAAGACATTGTTACACATCAAAAACAAGATTACCATTGAAACCATAGAAATAATGCACCTTATAATCTAAAATGGGGGAGTTTCAATTTCAAAAAGGCTAACAGGAAAGAAGGAAACATACAAATGCATTGGAACCAAACAATGGTATTTTCTTTTGGTAAACTCACACTACCTAAAAAGGTGTAGATTAAAGGAGTATCCATACATGAAATTTGCAAATCGTGATACATTACTATAGGCTATGTTATCAAAATATGATTAGTTGCAGCAATGAAAATGCATGGAATTCATCATATGAGGATTCAATATACAACATTTATTCTAATTACACATTCTAGAAAGGATCCCTATAGGTTATGGAATTCAATGTGTAGCTACACTGTAATTTTTAGATACATAATCATTTAAAAATCTTACCTCATTTTTACTATAATCCTTTGAGAAGTATCCTAAAAGGTCCAGCCATGTCATAAATTCAATGTGCTTAATCAATTTAAGTTGTGCATTGACACTTATAGAACACATCAAAAAGAGCATTTCATATCAATAAATTTTCACCTCAAGTTAAGAGAAGCTCATAAAGATGAATAATGTATTGATTACAATTTTGTGCTTAGATATATCAACAGTGGATTAACCACAACTTTAATAACAATGACAAATTTCTCTTAGCGGTGTTCTTAAATTAGGCATTATTCTAGGATGATTGCCTTTATGATATTCATTGTTTCCAAACTTTATGGTGCATAATCTCATGAAGTGAAAAGGTGGCATCAAAACAAAGTCACTCTTAATTCAAATTTCCATACTTAATAAACTATGTCATAAACATTATTTTAGCTTTGAAATTGCTTTATGGTAATTAGGTCTAAAAGCTCAGGTTTTGTTAGAAAGCCAAATGGGCATGAGTCCACCGACTTTAGCAATATGTGTATCACTTATTTTATCAAGGCTTATTTCCATCAACTAATTTCATTCTTAAGAAGCAAGCATTACCATATGGAAAACCATCCCTAGTAAAATAAATCATGGGGTTAGCAAAAATAAGAACAACTAACATACTACATGAATAAGAATGAACATTCTATTAAGGATTTACAATTGATTTTGACAAAGAAAAATAATAGGGATACATCTGAATTAATAATGATAAGTACAAATAGGCTAATATTGCCTAGACAAGAGCATATAATTAAGATGCAAGTTGCCACTGAAAAAGGCACTGACACTACAGATACTGCAACAATCACATGATTTTGATTGTAAATTGTTGCATGAATTTTGCACCTGGTAATACAACAAGAATATGTATAGTTTGACATTCTCAAATTTCTAGTCAAATGGGATAAGTTCCAAAAGTAGAGCTCCAGGTTCAACACCCCCATGAGACACAATAAATTGTTCAAATTGGGTTAAATATTACACTAAATACAACTCTCTAGGTGTGGCATACTACAATGAATGAGTCCAGATAGAAGTCTCGGGTGAATTTGACAGATGAAATACCCCTTGTTCATGGAATCTAAACAAAAATATCACCTTGCAAGGGAATTTTACCAAATCAAAAAATTATACATATTTCCAAGTTTTACCCCCATTGACAAAGTTGGTAAACGTTAAATAGAATCGTTCAGGTCAGCTTGTGTGCAAAACATGGAAGAATGCACAAATGGTGTGAACTGTCTAATAGAGTACAATAAAGAATTTCGATCTCATGGAATGAAATAATTATGGAAAAGGTTCAAATGAATTTGTTGATAATGTTTTAGGAAAAAAATGCAAATACAATCAAAATACAGGTGTAAAACCAAATTCCACAACCTTTTCCACCATCCTTCTAGTATGTACAAAATGGAAGCTTTGGAACTGGGTAATGATATTTATCATAGTATAAGGGATAGGGAGAATTCATCAAATGTTATAGTTATACTACCTTGGTAGAAAATGTATGCAAAAAGTGGAAGTATAGTCAAGGCACGTAAACTGTTTGACTAAATACCTCAAAGAAAATGTGACCTCATGGAATGCCATGATTGCAAGATATGCACACAAAAATGGATTTGATGAAAAAGATTTAGAAACATTTAAAAAAATGCAAAATAGCTCATATGAAATCCTATATGGCATTATTGACATACAAAAAATGTGGACACGTAGAGATGTTTGTTGTAATATGTTGATGCGTAGACAAAGGTGGTTAACTATTTTTCATAATACCTCCAAGGGATGTCCTCTAATGGAATATAATGACTAAAGGATGCACTCAAAACAAAATTGTTGAAAAGGATTTAAAAGCTTTCGTGAAAATGACAATGGCAAGTATAAAACCGAATCACATGACCTTTGCTATTATTATCCCCACCTGCACCGAATTGGGAGCTTTACTATCTTATGGCATCTTAACTAATTTTTATTGGCTATTATGTTCCTGAATTTGGTTACATTGAAATAATTCTTTACATCAAGTAATGAATACTGTAAAATTTTACCATTAATTTACTTGCTCATGGCACTCGGGGATCCAAAAAGACAAATCTAGAGGAAAAAGAAAGGAATAAATTAAATAAAAGAAATAGTTAACCCACAAAAAATATCATGAATAAATTGGATCTGTTGTAGAAAATTTCTAACATGGAAATAATCAACATTGTAGATATAGTTGCATAATTCCATCAAGAACAGGTTTTTGGACCACTGTCTGAAACTTGCTTAACTTTATTGAAATGTTCATATGTGAAATAATCTATTCTATCAACATATCATAGGTTCACTATTATAATACAATTTGCATCAACTCTATAATAATTTATCATTTAAACTCTTTTATTGTAGAGACATGCATTGGAATAAATCATATAAGGAAAATATTTGCTAATTAGCAGAAGCTTTTACTTGTTAGATTGTAGTGGTATGAGATTTTAGGTATCCATAATTCACAAGTTGTGAAAAGATACATACACCAAATCTTGCAATTTAAATCATGTTCATACAAGCAATCATAATACAATAAATGTAGAGAGATATTGAAATAAATAGAATTCTTAAATACCCGGTGCAATCACTAATGGTCCCACAAGATTCCCCCCTTAACCTTTCGAGCATTTTCCACCATTCTTCTCCCCCCTGCATCCATTCGTCTATAACTTCAGGTAGGGTAAGCAATATCATATCAGTTTTGCTATAACCGAGGAGATCAGTGGTTTGTGTACTAGGTCTGAGATTCAAGAACAATCATTACTATGCATACACAGGCTTCAAATCTAAACCTGGAAGTGATTCTATTATGAATGACATATGTAACTCCTAAGGTGTGAAGAGAAATGGGTGAATCGATCATTCACAATTTGAGGGTAACGAGCTCAGCCATTTCCTTAACCTATGGACTAAAATAACTAACATGGTTTAAAGAGTATGCAGATGTTTGTAATGAAGGGAGCATGCGGTGAGGGAAGAGGCAACAAGAATTATTCTAGCATGATTTCATGTATGAGTTTGTTGCAAACTAGTAGAACATAAGGATTGTTATACCAATGATGGGATAAATACGAAGTTCCTCAAGGTTAGCTACTCTAGAGGATAATTAAGAACTAATATCTTATGGATCTCAATGTGGCAGAGCCATGGGTGATAAATTTTCTAAATCTGGTTTGAAGTGTGAGACAGATCTAGGTGATCAACCAGGATTAACACTTTTTTTTGAAAAAAAAAAGATTCTACAGAGAAAGAGAAAAGATTGATAAATTAAAATGTGGCAATTAGATAGCAATATTCTTCTAACCTAGTTGATTGGAAAGGAGGTAGTAATTTTGGTTCTTACCTATGAAAATGTTTCCCTCATACTTTATTAGCGTAGCCTTTCACCATTTCCTTTCTCTCTTCTTTTCGCTTTTACTATCTCCGAAGGTTAAGCAGACTTCAATGCATGTAGCTTCGATGCTAAAACCTGCAAGACTGCAGACGTTTCAAAACCCTGAAAATGAACTTCCATTAATGAGTAGATGGTGTGTTTATTGTAGTCGTAATGGCCTTCCTCCTTCGCTTCGCCATGAGAGAAACCAGAGCAAACATTCAAGTGCAGAAAAATACAATGCCTTCCCCTTCTAGAAAGGGACAAGGGACAAAAGGCCAAAATAAAACCCAAACACCAAGCTTGCAGCCCTCAGGACCAACCACGCACACGATGCCCACCTGTGAAGCACGCCTGTGTTACTGCCATTAACACCTGTTGCTGCCATTTACCCTCTACTCGCTCTGCTGCTAATTAACCTTTGTTGTGTAAATCGTGGGAAGTGCACCAGTAGGTATCCACTATGCATGTGGATGCATGTCAAAAAAGGGAGGGAAAAATAAAATGCATGGGAAAATGAATGAGAGAGGGAAAAGAAAACTTATTTTAGAAAAAACATTTTTTTTATTCTCTTAATTTAAGACAATTAGAAAATTAATAATATAATTTAAACATAAAATATATATTTAAGACAAAATTAATATTTTGTCTTAAATTAACGTCTTAAAACCTTCCTTTATGTTGTAGTGACAATTCGTTGATATCAATATTTCGAAATGATTTTGTTAATTCTTGGATTTTGGTTGTTGTTTATGGGTCCAGGCTGTCACTGCGAGTGGACCCTGGGTCTAGGAAATCCACCCAAAGATCCAGGAACTCCTCCACAGCATGATAATCAACTGGTCAAGGGTCCAAAAAAACCAGCCAAGGATACAATGTCTGATTCAAAAAATCTTCATGAAGAACTGAGAAGCAAAAAATAAGTAGAGGGGTGAAGCCACAATAGTGGTTTACAATTTGATGGAGGAAGGAAAACTGAGAAAAAAATGGCCCCATGGCAAAAAAATTGGTTTTAGAGGTTCGAATGAACCTACAAGTTCGACCGAACCATAAAGGGGTTCGATCGAACCCATCAATCACGGGGCCCACATTTTTCGCCCAAAAAACAAAAAGGAAAATGCATATTGAGGGGGTTCGAATGAACCCTGGTTCGCTAGAACCCCCCTAGTTCTAGCGAACCCCCCTTTTCCCTAATTTTTGACTTTGTTCACACAGAAAACCTAATTTTTTACGCTTTGACGCTCAGGTTGAGGATGAAAATGGGGGAATCTTCACAAACCCAATTGGAGTCAAGTAGTCCTCGAAACGAGCTATCCAATGAATACAAATTTAATATGTTTTGGTTTTATTATGTATTTGTTTTTTTAGTTTTATTAAACATAGGTTTTTCGTCGAAAATGAAGGTCTCTATTCTGCACATGTGGAAAAATAGCAGATTATCAAAAAAAAATTGAAAAATATGAGTGCACCAGATATTGAAGTCCTTGATCCAACAAAAAAAAAATTGAATTTCGATATATACAAAAAAAGTTACGCGTTATACGGTCACGCTATGTCTGAATTGTCATTAGTTTGACTTCGAAACTTGATTAAAGACAAAATATTCAATAAAAAACTATCTAACCAAGTGCAAGCACTAGATATCGGAGTCACAAATCTAAATTCGAAAGAATTAGAATTTTATCCTTCATGAAAAAAAAGTTATGCGTTATACGATGTGTGTCACTTTTTAAAAATGTTGTTTTTTGAAAAAAACCAGTTTTTGTGGGAGATGGAAAAAGAAGTGCAATTTGATTCCAAAAATTTTGAAAAAAATATTTTTAGAATCTATAGAAAAAATGTGATAGACTCTAGTTTGCATCATCTTCAAATTCCTCACGATTTAGCCGCTATAGGTGTCTGAATGTGAAGATTTTGTTAAAAATAAAAATTCCAGTGTCCAGTTTGGCCAAAAATTGTAAACCACTATTGTGGGATCACCGAGAGGGCAAAGCATAGATTATAGAGTATGGTAGTGAAAGTGTGTGTTTGTTCTGTTAGATTAGTGCTGAGATTTCCATAACTGTGTATGATCTCTACTCCATGAAAGTTGTGTTAGTTTGTTCCATTAAATTAGTGCTGAGATTTGTGACTTATAACTATGTATGATCTTTCGGATCATATTTCATGAAATTTGTGTTACTTTGTTTCTTTATATTAGTGCTGAGATTTCTGACATATAATTGTATAATGATCCCATACATGATCCATCATGAAAATGCTCTGTTGCAGCTCTGCTTAACGATTACAAGCTTGTCAAACTGTTTGAAGTCTTGGGATATTGTTCTACCAAAGTCCAGAAAGATATGTTGTGTTTGTTTGCAAAATATATAATTAGTCTACTTAACCTAATCATACTTTTAGATCTACGTCCATATTGTACTTCACAACGTCATGAAAAACATAGAATAATGATTTTTTTTCTGTCTCATTCACATGAAGTAAAGAGAATGTCAAGTATAGAGAGGTGCAATAATTACGTCCATAATGAATTAGAATATACAGTAAACTATTTGTGATTTTTAGTACCTGCCTTTACACAGATTTTACCGTATTAAAATTTTAAGTGGTTATTATTAGTTATATCTTAATTTTTTTAATTTGAAACAAATATTTATATTTTCAAACCTTAATATATAAATTTTGTAATAAAAATTGTTATTTTTAAAATAATTATTAAAATTATAATTGAATACAGAGGTATATTTTCTAACCTTCACATTATTGAAGCTAAACAATTACTGCTACGGACTCTTTTCACATCAGTTATTAATTTCTTCTGGACCAATATCTTTCACATTATATTTTCTTAGATATCATACATAGATGCATGCTTCCACATGAAGTGGCAATGGCAAAATTTCTAAGATTCTATTGAAAATATCAACACGTGTCGAAATTACTCACTATTTACTAATAGTGGCCGACATGATATCTCGGGGTGGGATCACAATCACATGTCAACATTTTTTCATCGAATCTCTCATTATCTACATTCAAAGTGAATAAATAATAGCAGCTTACACCAAAACTAGGCCTCCGCCTCCCTTCCCTGTGTTCGACGCGTGGACTATGCCTTTCATGATGACAAATCTGCCTTATATTTTTCTACTTACCAACCAGCATTTGGGCCAACTCATTAATATTATTGGATTATTGGATAGACACCACAAAACAACATCACGCAAATGTAAGGTACGACCAAATATCCTAAGTCTGATTATTTGATTCACCCACTAAAACTGATTCCATAAACATTTATATTGAAGACAAATAAGGAAAAAATACAAATAGAAAAGAAATCAATAGGTTGCTAAATAATAATATAGTTCTAGTGGTTGTTGGTTATGATGTAAACATTTAATTGAATTTTCAGATGCTATTTTTATCATGTGCCACTCTCTATGCAGTTTGGGAACCTTCTTTACTTGAGATGTCTTTGAGGATTGACATTTTCAAAGGTTCCAAAGAATCCAACCAAGTACTTCTCTTGTAACTAATGGCTAGTCACACAATGGAACTTCTTAAAACACAATGCTAATTAGGTACTCCAAGATGACAATAACAAGAACTCAGATTGTAGGGTTAATAGATTAGCTTTATTGATTGAATGGTCCCATATCCAGTTACAGTAAAAACACCCCGTGTTGGTATTGATCTACTTGAGTTCACCAAGAACCCTTTTAGAACACCCATCGCTAGATCCTCAATCACTCTTCAAGGTGTGATTGCACAATGACCTCACCCTTGCCAGGCGTACCTCTTCATGTAGCTTATAGAACCTTATAACTCCCTGAGCACTTTGATGTTCAGTCTCCAAGTTGGCTTACCTCGTTTGGCCAATCGAGCTAAAAGTGACTTATCTAGTCACACAACCTAGGTCTCCTTGAGATGGGATTGCACCCAATGCAATGACACTCTTTGGTTGTTGAATGAAACTGCTCATTTTGAACCTATTTGGATCGCTCCAATATGGTTCTTAGTTATTAGTCTAATTCCCAAAAACTTATTCCCAAAGAGTTTATATAAGTTATTAGTCTAATTCCCAAAGCTGAAGGTTGATCACAAAGTTGGGAAAACTACCACAACTTCTAATATGACCAATAACTTGCTCTAACCTGGTTTAGCTAATACTCCAACTTTAGGCTTGTTAGGCATTTGATCCAATGTTGGGCTTCAAGGAGTTTGCAACCTCCTAAAATATGTATTGACCTTGTTTGGGTCCTCCTCCTGAGTTTGACTTAGTGTGGGCTTCTTGAGCTCAACTCGGTGCAGCCACTTTCATGCTCGACTTAGTGTGTTCTCCTTTTGGGTCAATTTTTGGTGCATCCTCTAGTCAAGTTTGACTTAGTGTGTCCCCATTACAAGTCTAACTTGGTACACCCCCATTACAAGTTTTACTTGGTGTAGATTGCTCCTAAGTCTGACTTGGAGTAGACTCCACATTTACCTAGTCTTTGGAGGTTACCAACCACTTGGATCGAGACTTTGTTCCTATTTAGTTACCCTTGAAGAGTAACTCGACATCCATGTCATTCAATGTGTAACTTGGCTCTTGTTGCACTTTGGGTCTTAAGTGTAACTTACCAACTTGACCCGAAGATGGGGTAAGGAGTAGCTTGTTGGTACTCAAGCGCAAGTGGTGTGCTTTGCATTCTTGGGATAGCATTTCAATCCCCTTACATTCTCCCCTAGTTAAAAATAGGTGACGTCTTGAACGTTAACACCATGCCCACTTTGACGCATGCGTCCAAAGTGTGCCCAACTCCTTTGGGGCTTATCTGATGGATGTATAGTCACTCTAAGAACTCCAACACCTTATCTTTAAACTTCCACAGGCTTTTTGCTTTCTCCCAGAAGCCTTCCCCCTAGCCTGGCTCCACTAGTGAACCAAAAAATTTCTCCACCTATAGTCACAAAAAAATTGCTCCTTAACAAGTACCTCTTCCACTTGTAGATATGGCTTGTCCAATACATTTGTTGACCCTCTAGTTGGAAGATTTCTATTGGGTTCCACTGAATCTTCATGAAGTGGATGAAATCGACTCACATGGAACACATTGTGCACCCTCATGTGAGCTAGTAGTTCTAACCTGTAGGCCACTTTATCAACTTTTTTAATAACTTCATAAGGTTCATTGAACCTTCTTTTGAGTGCATGGCTCAAACCTCCCATGGGCTTGAATTGGTCCAAGTTCGGCTTCAAAAGCACCTAATCACCTACCATGAAGTCAACGACCCTCTTGCTCAAGTTTGAATACCTTTTCATTCTATCTACAACCCTAACCAAGTGATGGCGAGCTAGAGCTAATCTATCCTGCCAATCTTTGAGATGGTCCACTACACTTGGGCACTCACTTAGTTACCCACTAAGAACTATATGAGGATTCAGTGACTATTTCCTAATTGCCAAGTGAAACGAGTACTGACTCGATCCTAATTTTTGTAAGTTATAACTAAACTAAGCAAAGTCCAATAGCTTAGGCCAATTTGATCCAAATGAAGTGCATCAAGTAGTTGTCCAACACTGCATTGATTCACTCAGTCTAATCGTCAGTCTTTGGGTGATGGTTGGTTGACATGAGTAACTTTATCCCCATTAGTTTTCAAACAACTTGGCCCAAAAATTGCTAGTGAATCTAGGGTCTTTGTCATTGATTATGCTCAAAGGCATGCCCTAGGACATCACCACATTTCTATAGAAGTAGTCAGCAACATCCCATACTTTGACACAAAGATCCCAAACTTTGAGAACCTATCGAGACTACTACCATTATACTTGTGTGCTCAATCACATTAGGAAACCCTATAATGAATTCCATACTTACACTTGCCTAAGGCTTGATTGGAATGGGCAAAGGGCTCAAGTAAGTCTTCCAAAGATTGTGTCACCACTTTTTCTTATTAGAAGATGAGGCAACTTTGAACATACTCATCTATGTCCTTCCTCATTTTAGGCCAATAGAATCCCCTTTCTAAGAGTGTAGGGGTCATCTTATGTCTCGGATGATGATCCCATAGGTTGTCTTGACATTTGTGCATGAGGTCTCTCCACGAGCTCTTCCACTTGGGGACGTAGGCTCAATCCTTGGTGAACACCATGAGTCCATCCTTGACATTGAATTTCCAAGTCCGCACCTCTTTGGCTTGTTTGCATAGTTCGACATCTTGAGGATCATTCTCTAATCCCTGCTTAATAGACTCCAGTACCTCTACTGAAAGTGAAACTTGGTCCTCCCTTGGAGTAGCCCCTTCTTGCACATCCTCAATTGCCATTAATTGTGACTTCTTGCTAAGAGCATTAGCTACAACATTCTTTTTACCTGGGTTATAGATGATATTATAGTTGAACTCTACTAGGAATCCCTGCCACCTAGCTTGCTTTGGGGTTAACTTGGCCCAAGTCTTGAAATAGGTTGAAGATATATTATCGGTGTTGAGTTCACAACATGAACACCCAATAGATAGTGCCTCCAAGTTCAAAGACAATGGATGATCCCTATCATCTCTTTCTCACGTACTAGATAGTTCTCCTCTTTATCTTTTAGCTTCCTTGACTCGTAGGCCACAAGTTGCCCATCTTGTATAAGCACTCCCCCTACCGCAAAGTCCAAAGCATCACTTTGGACTTCAAATGGTCAACTAAAGTTTGGCAGTGCAAGCACTAGCTTAGTAGCGAGTTTCTCCTTGAGAGCCTCAAATGCAGCCTTGCACTTGTTAGACTAGTTCCATTTTTGGTCATTCCTTTGTAGGTTTGTCACTATAAAGACATATTTTACACACAAAATATCACTTGTTTAATGACCTCACAACTAACCTCATAAATTGTCTCATTGTATGCTAAATATACTAAAATCAATGAATACTATCATCATTGAAGTAACCATTACACATTAAAATTTAATTACTAATTATATCTTTGTGAACCAAATACTACTTATAAAATTTTAAATATATATACTTATCAAACTATTTAGTAATATATTTAAATTGTGTTACAAATTACTATGTTGACCCCACCATACATATTAATTAGATTTGCACCAAGCTCCAACATAGGCAAACAATATTTACACTTTCTAACAAATAAATTTTCAATATTAAACCTCACCATACACACCAATCAAACTTGAACCTAGCTAATAAAATGTAGATCCCTTGAAAGATTTATTGATACCAAATTTTATTTGCCATTCTCTTAAAAGCGACAAAATACGTTTCCACGCTTGTAATACATGGAATTAATGAGGGGAAAGGACCTAGTACTTGAGCAGGTTCCAATAGTTGTGATAGCATTTGTTTATAAAATGCCCAATATTTTTAACAATAATGGACCAATAGGTATGACTTTAAAGCTTCTTTTTTCTAAAAAAATGTATTTTATGGCAAACCCCCACTCACACCCCCAGTGAGTCGAGGAATGGGCACAAAGTAAACTATCGGCACCACTTCAAGCGCCTAACCCAATGGGGACATCAAGTGAGGCCCAACACGACAGAAGTGGCCAGCCTGAGGGAATTGACCTCAAGACCTCCCCCATGAAGTATTCAACAAATAACCACTTGAGCTAGCCTATCAGACTAAATTGTGATTTTAAAGTTGTCAGTGTTAATGATGACTACCTATAATTAAACGGAATGTATTCCTTAGATCTAAGAAAACAACCAATCATGTGATGCCACATCCGTGCCCAATTAAACATGATGTAAATGCACAAGTATCAGTCTCACTTTTTTTTAAGGCCTTTTTGGACACTTTGACAAAAAACATGCTAATTAGGTATCATATTTGATGATGTGGCCCTGAAACCAGCTGGGAGTGATTTGAATTTTCCACATAAGATTTTTCAGAAGCGCCAAATTAGGATGCTCAACAACTAAATCTCATGCTTCTAATACGGAATGGTCAGATAGCGAATGATGTTCGAAAATTTAGCAACAAAAACATTATAAGGAATCAGGAGCATGAAAACATAGAGTGTTCAACGCCACCATCCAATTGCACAGATATTTTGTTGAAAGCGGCTTTGCTCAGAGTTCAGACACCAAGGATAAACCAGAGACCCTGTTCACCAAGATTAGGCAATTTTCATGGCAGGAGATGAGCAGGGAGTTGCGTGCACGCAAACTATTTCAAACTGGAAGTTTGCAGCGAGGTATTCATTGTTTGGATATCAAATCTCTTCTTGGGCAGAGATTTTTGTACTTAGTAAAAGAGAGTTTCAGGCATTTATTTTTGCAGGCACGGTAGTGAATTCTTTGTAAGAATATTGGGCAACCATTGATACAAGATTTACTAAAATACATGAAGTGTACTATTCATGTAATGACTATAATTTTGTAGGCCCGAAAATATATATATATATATATAAATTACTTATTAATTATAATATATTAAATGCTAATATATTAATAAAAAAACTATATAATCATTAAAGAAATATTAATGTTGTTGATAAGGGTGTGGTTCCGTGGTCAAGTAGTTTGGTTGTAGTGACGGCCACTAGGGTTCAAAGACACAATACTTGTGCTTTTGTTGGGCCAATGTACTCACGGATTTGGTAGTTTTACTCGGTGGCCAAAAGCGTTTACCCCTAATAATATGGGTGCATTGCACCTTTTTATATATATATATTATAATTATTATTAAAATTATATAAATAATATAACTACATGCTCATCTTTTTATAATTATAATTATTTAATGTATTATAAGAAGTTAAAACATAAAAATACAAGTATAATTATTTTTAATAATTTAACTTATATAATTTTAAAAATATATCAATAAATGTCAATTTTATTATACTTTTATTTAGTGAAATACATAATTTATTATTTTATTTATCAAATAGTATAATAATTCATTATTTTATTTAATGCATAATAAAATAAATCTTTCAATAAAATAAATAAAAAGAAAAAAAGAAAGAAAGAAACATTAATGTTAATTATTGTTTAAATTATATAAATAATATAATTACATGCTCATCTTTTTATAATTATAATTATTTAATGTATTATAAGAAGTTAAAACATAAAAATACAAGTATAATTATTTTTAATAATTTAACTTATATAATTTTAAAAATATATCAATAAATGTCAATTTTATTATACTTTTATTTAGTGAAATACATAATTTATTATTTTATTTATCAAATAGTATAATAATTCATTATTTTATTTAATGCATAATAAAATAAATCTTTCAATAAAATAAAAGAAAGAAAGAAACATTAATGTTAATTATTGTTTAAATTATATAAATAATATAATTACATGCTCATCTTTTTATAATTATAATTATTTAATGTATTATAAGAAGTTAAAACATAAAAATACAAGTATAATTATTTTTAATAATTTAACTTATATAATTTTAAAAATATATCAATAAATGTCAATTTTATTATACTTTTATTTAGTGAAATACATAATTTATTATTTTATTTATCAAATAGTATAATAATTCATTATTTTATTTAATGCATAATAAAATAAATCTTTCAATAAAATAAATAAAAAGAAAAAAAGAAAGAAAGAAACATTAATGTTAATTATTGTTTAAATTATATAAATAATATAACTACATGCTCATCTTTTTATAATTATAATTATTTAATGTATTATAAGAAGTTAAAACATAAAAATACAAAAATACAAGTATAATTATTTTTAATAATTTAACTTATATAATTTTAAAAATATATCAATAAATGTCAATTTTATTATACTTTTATTTAGTGAAATACATAATTTATTATTTTATTTATGAAATAGTATAATAATTCATTATTTTATTTAATGCATAATAAAATAAATCTTTCAATAAAATTAAAAAAAAATAAAAAATAACAATGTAAAATGGAGTAGACACAAAAGATTATGTTTTTCACACTTTCTACTCTACATATATTGCACCACTTGCAAACTTTCAACCAACAACATATCAAGTAATTTCTTATTTTACTTCTACAAACATTTATCCCTTCACTATTGATATAGTAAAATTTAAATCTACTTTAATAAAATAATTTTATTCTTATCAACTTGCAATTAAGTAATAGAATCCCTTCTTTGAAATTATATTTGATTACTTTAAATAAAACTAACAGGTTTAAGGAGTACTGAAGGTTGATAATGAGCTTCTAGATCCCAAGATGTTAGATGTGATCTTGGGGTGAACTTGTCCAAAAGGGGTGCTAACTTAACTAAATGTGTGGGAAATGATTCATTCCCACACACCTAGCCAAGCAAGATGATTTTGATTTTGATCTAAGGATTTACCAAAAGTCTAGCATAGATGATTTTTTTCCAAAGTTCCAAGAGTTGTTTGTGAGATGGGTTTTGATAAATGTTGTGATAAATAGAAGTGTTGGTTTTGATCCTAGATGAACCTAGAAAGACTTTTTTAACAAGAAAAAGGTGTTGAAGAACATGGTATTCCCTATAAAGTGTTCAAATCCAAGAGATCAATGTTTGATTTAAATGAGGGGTTCATACTGAGCATACATGTCTGAATTATTTAGCAGAATAAGTCTATAAAACCTTGTTACCTTCTTGCTTAGTTTGCGGTACTGTCTTAGGTTACACTTTCTAATGTATCTTCTTATAGCTTTCTGATTATGACACCTAACTTTGAAGTGATGGCATGTAGACCTTTGCTTTGGAATTTTGACTTTGTAGGAAATCATGAAGACAAACACGTGTGGGGTTCAATTATCTTTTATCTTGATTAAATGGATTCTTTTTACCACATCAACTCATCTTGTTTAAATTCCAAATTAAATATCTATGTCTTAGCTCCTTTTCATTCCACAAGGTCCATTATGTGAAGATCAGAGAGTCAAGACCATAGTTTTCCTAGGTTGACTTTGAAAAGAGTAAATTGTGATATGAGCCCAAATATTTAGAAGCCTCTAAGAATAAAATCGATAGGGACAAGTAGTAATAATTGGAGGTGTTGTCATAATAGTGGTTTACAATTCCTGAGAGGAACGAATTTTAGCTGAAATCATATATTTTTAGAAAATATAATGATTTAAGCCTTAAAAATTTCCATTATAAGGATTCCAATTGAAGAGGGTTTGATCAAATACATAAGTCTGAGCACTTGGACTCAGAACCTCGCTAGTTTCAAAGACTGTACTATCCCAATATTCTCTCCACCTATCGAAATACTGATAAAAATCACTTTTGATTTGGATTTGGGGGATCAAATGAATTCATTTCAAAATTATTCTAAATTATTATGGTGTTCCTCGAGGAACAAGCTATCAATGAATATAAATTTTGTATGTTTTGGTTTTGTTATATTTGTTTTAAGTTTTATTAAACACTTATAGGTTTTCATCGAAATGGGTTCTCTATTCTTCACATGAAAATAGAATTATCAAAAAAAAATGAAAATATGGGTACCGGATCTGCAAAGTCCTTGATCCAACAAAAGTAAAATGAATTTTGACATATCGAAAAATTTGCGTTATCTGATTACTTTGTGTTTGGGTGTAATTAATTTGGCTGAAACTTGATTAGGAAAAAATATTCAATCAAAAATTATCTAACCAAGTGGAATACACTAGATATCAGAGTTATAAGTCTAAATTTGAAGAATTAGAATTTTTATCCTTCATGGAAAAAATTCTCCATTATCACCGGTGTGTAACCACTTTTAAATGTTGTTTCTGAAAATATATTTTGTGGGAGATGGAAAAGTGCAATTTGATTCAAAAATTTTGAAAAAATATTTTTAGAATCTGGAATAAAATGATGAGACTCTACTTGCACCATCTTCGATTCCTCTGATTTAACCGCTTCTTGGGTGCTTGAATGTGAAGATTTAGTTAAAAATAATAATTTCAGTGTCCAGTTTGGCCAAAAATTGTAAACCACTATTATGGGATCACCCTGGACCCTTCAAATTTATTCACTCTTTCCAAAGGGTTTGAAATTTTGATGATTTTTTGAATGTTTGTTTCAATGTTTGAGATCCAAGCAATGTGTTTCATTTGAAAAATGCACAATCTTAGGTGAGTTTCAAAGATACTACTTGCTGAGTCCCCACTCAGATTTCTCCAAACACTAAGACAAAGTGAACAACTAGAGATTTGGCGACACTAGCTCCCCTCCATGACACACACTTCTTGGGACCAAAAATTCTCAAAATCCTGAAGATTCAAAGGTCCTAAGGGTTTTCCTGTTTCAACTTTGAATAGTTCAAATGTGGGGCGGCTTCAAAATGACCATTCTTGTACCAACAAGCATAAAGGTTTTTGGCCACTAAAACAAGCTAGTTCTTAGTTCGGATATTCAAAATAAAAATACCGATGCCATACATGCAACAAGATTAGCTCAATTAAGAGGCCTCCTAGTCTCATCTTAAGAAGATATTTTAACGTATCACATGGATACGAAGGGTGACACTTGTCAATATGGGACAACCACATCAGTTGGTTAATGAATTTCATCATCATCATTTCATTTATATAGCATACCGAATATGAAAGCACTGCTTTGGGTTGTTTGTTTTAACTCTCAAAGAAATGGTGAATTCATTTTAAGCTCCAAACTAAGTGTGAGTTTGTCTTGTTCAATTTTATTCCACAAAGCAATGTTTGGTAAATTTCTAAGTTCAATTTTAACTAATTTGAAAAAGATCAAATCAATGATTAATTTTAAACCCAAATTGATCTAGTTGGCCTAAAATAGAAAATAAAAGTCACAAATAGATTCTCTAGACTATTACAATGAGCATTAAAAAAATGTTTTTTTCAATTCCAATGCCCACTTTTTGAACTCAAATTTGCTTTGGATTTATCTGCCTTGATGTAAAGTAGCAAGCCACAACAAATTTGATTTTTTTATAGTGGCCCTATATAAAAAAAATGATAGTTCAAAATCTCAGCACAAAATCTAATGTAATCAGACATATGCTAGCTGATAATATTATTTTAGCACAAAAATCTTTATGAATTAATTGATAATAAATGACAGACATTCCCAAGCAATTTTCCAAAGGACAATTAATCTCCAATGTAGGCAATTAATTAACAGTGACCTGCAATCATGACAATGAAGCAAAATCTAACATGATCAAATTGTATCTATGACACACTCATGGCATGATAGTAAGCAACCTAGTCAAATTTTTTGACAGATTATTTTTAAAGCCTTCCACAAATTGCACAATGAATACACAACGTCAAAAAATGATAATGAGGCTAGTGGATGACTAGTTGCAATGGATGAGAATCAGTAAATCTGCAATGGTCAACAAAAATATAAGTCCTCACCAACAAGTAAATCGATTCTTTAGAAATGTGTGGTTTGAAAGACTATTGATTCGATATAATGTTGCTATTCAAAATTTAATTCAAATGTAGAAAATGTGCTAAATGAATAAATCGATCCAAATCCTCACCTGCGTCTTTAGTTTCTTCTTCTTCTTTTTTTTTCTTTGTTTGAAGAGAATGGACTCCCAAAGCAGTTCTCGCCAGAATGGAACAAATGGTGATCTTGTCCCTTAACTGCACAAGTTCACACTTCCACACAAAAATAAACAATTGAATTCAATCATTAATTTAAATGCAACAAACTAGGTAAGCAACAATATTCTCATAAGATAAATTGAGAGCAAGTCAAAAGGGTACCCCAAGGAGTGCACTCATAATGTAGGCTTAGACATGGAGCTTAAACTATTTGATATGATTCCTCAAGCCATATGCATGGTAGGGAATTGAAGGTGGAGGTTGGAATCACTATGGTAGCTTAGGTTTGGTTGATAGAAATAATCGATTCATTCCAGAAGAGGTGGCTACAATAAATGAAGAAAATTTCAACATGGTTTCTTGTGGATGGCATCCTAGATTGCAGTTTCAGATTCAGGTAACATTTATAGGAAGGACTTAAATTCAAATCAGTTGCCAACAGCAATTAGAAAGAAAAAATTCAAACTAAATGACTTAATTTTAGAAAGAACAAATTCGAACTACCATAAATTAGATCTAAGACACCATGAAATCATATCTATTTGAAAAATATTGCAAGCATGTTATCTATTGCAAACATGTGTATTAAAGTAAAAAAAGGGATCTGTGATATGATAAGGCAACACTTTTTTTCAATCCAATTTTGTATTAAAACTTGCAGAAATAAACAATCTCACCTCAAGTATGACATGTCACACCTACAAAGATTCTAAGTTGCCATCAAAAGCCAAATATGATTGCATCATAGAACTATATATAATATATGAACAACAACTAATTGTAGGTAGTGTACATTCACCATAAACTCTAAACATGAAGACAGTACAATTTAAAGCCTATCTTTTCCTCAGTCAAATCAAGAAATTGATTAAATATACTAAATGATAGAGTTATACACGTAAACAGTCCTCCATGATCAACAAGTGGGTTTGAGAGGTGAGTATTAAAGAAAGTGAAGAGCATAAATCTGTTATTGTGCAGATTTGTGCCCTCCTAAACAGCTAACCACACATAGACAGTGTGTCAACATTCCTCAAAGTATACACAAACTCATTTTTATCACACGCAAACTTAGATACTAAACATGAAAGCAAATACAATGCACACCTTTGTTTAAATATGACTTAGATGAATGCAAAGTAATACCGCCTCGAGAACTACAAGATAAAAGACAAGCATGGAAATGATACAAATATTAATAACTAGTTAGCAATCGAGCCTAGTTCATGATGGATTTATTTCAGGGATTTGAGTGAACCGCCCTTAACTCAAAGGGGTCAAGGGCGGTTTTCTCGAAGGAGGGTCACTCGAACCCCTCATTTTTGCCCTGCCCCCTCTCCTCTAGCAATTTTTTTTCTAATTTTTTCCTTTCCGAGCTAAGGTTGAGGATGAAAATGGAGGAAACTTCACAAACCCAAATGGATGATGGCATTCCTCAGAATGAGCTATCCATCAAATATAATTTTAATATATTTTGGTTTTATTATGTATTTTTTTTAGTTTAATTAAATAGGTTTTTCATTGAAAATCAAGCTCTTTGTTCCACACATGTGGAAAAATAGTAGATTATCAAAAAAGTTTGAAAAATATGTTTGTGCTAGGCATCAGGCATTTCATCCCTTATGGATATAGTCAAACTATTATTTAATACAATTGCTCGACTCCAATACTAACTGCAAAATGGGTAGATTTACACAACTCCTATTTTATTTTATTGTAGTTGTTATCTTTTATTCCCAATCTAAAGATACCTACTCCATTATATATGAGTTAAGAATGAGGTGACCTGGATGGGCCTACTCATAAAGTTGTTAGCTATTCCCATCAGCCTCTACTACGTTTAAAATATTGCAAGGTAGGTCGTGCTTTAAAGAGGACCAGAGACACCATACATACATTTATTAACCCTAATGCACCTTACTCCAAATGTGTGTATCATGGGGTCCTCTGGATACAATTCCCGTCTTTTCTTTAATTAATGGCAGTTCAGTGGAAGGCTCAATGATAGTTGGAACTTTAATAAGAGGGTCATTTTTATTTTATTTTTCTCTCCCTAACCCTGTTTCAGATTGCACTTCAAGTTGACTAATGGCCATTCTCTTGCAGTGAGCGTAAGATAACGAGATACACATGGTTTCCTTTCCAAAGATCTATCGAGCAGCTCCCAAGGTAGTCGGTTGGGACAAAGTTGTACATAGATGAACAGGGCACTTATCTCACACCTAACAATCCTCATGTACACCCAACTACAAAACTTATTACACAACTACTATCTCCCTATAGAGAACTACAACTATTTTTCCTTGAGCTCAAGGATCAAATAGCTTTGAATCTTGATCGGATCCATGGCTAACAAGGAGTTCAGTGTATGAATTAAATCCTGAGTCACACCTAACATAGCTAATGTACATTCATTTAATTTCCTTCATACGTACTGCTGCAAAATCACATAGTGCAAAAATTTGGGGTAGGTTAGATAGGAGGATCAAAGCACTATCAAAATGGTCAAACATCATTCCAACTTTACCATAAACCAATACAGGCATTTAAGCAAATTGTAGTGTAAAGGAGATCACTATAGATCAGAGAAATTAGATCATTGTCTTCAAAGAGAAATCATTGAGGAAAGTTTGGCCACTGAAGTTTGGAGGAGTTTGCTAAAGAGCAGACGTCTGTGACACCCCTTCAATTTGTTATGTTTTCTTTGATAGTTCAGATACTTTGTTAGACCTTATTTTATGTTATTGTTATTCTATCGCTGACAGTGGAGCGACGATACACTATATTGATGTAATGATACATTATATGCATCGTGATTATGTTTGATATGCTTTATGTTTGCATAGATGCTTAGTTGAGATGACATTTCTATATATGCTCATTATAGTTTAATTGATATTTTATCTTGTCAGTTGATGTGACATTGTATTGGTGAAGAGAACGGTATTGCATCACTTGTTTGTGAGTGTCCTGCGATTTCCGTGATTCTTTCTTCACAGTGTGTATGATTTACTATCTGGATACATGTACAACATTTGTTTTGTTTGTAGGTTTGTAGGTACAGGACAACGCCTTCACCTGGTTTCATAGGTCTAAGTGTGTCCACTACTCAACAGTAATGTTTATTGGGAGATAGTAATGGTTTAACCTAATCAAACCTTTACCCTAGTACAGTGTGTCATCAGTCCGAGTATTGGTCGTTTTCTTTATCCATGTTGGTCTTGGTATTTTATTTATCGTGTAAAGTTTAATTGTGAGGATTAAATTATATGTTGTGATTAAGTATTTATTTAATTTGTATTATGAATGTGAAAACTTTATAATAAATTAATTAATTAATTTAATTTAAGTTATTATAAAGTAATTTTAATTATTAGATTAAATGTGGATTTAAATAAATAAGTGACTTAAATTAAATATATTTTTTTAATTTTAAATACATATATTGGAAAAAGATCTTAGAAATATCTTGGTTGTTAAAGAAAAAGATATTTGTTGTGTTAACTGGAAGTTAGAAGGTTTTGTTTTCTAATTGTCTTAAAATTGATTTCTGGAGAGATTGATTGAAATTGTGAGAAAAGACGAAGTTGTTTTCATGGGAAAAAAGAGAGGTTTTTGGAAATGGGAAAATTATTTTGAGGTTTGAGGAAATTGTAAATCTTTGAAGCTCTCTGATAATTTTAGGAATCTAGTTTGTTGTATTTTGGCTGTGGATTATTTATGTTCTCTGGGAAGTGGCAATTCTTTTGGAGGAAGTTTTAGCAAATTGAAGATTAAAGGGAAGCTCGACATCAATCTCTGAATCGTCCAATCTTCTGGAACAGGTTCTTTATTGCTTTGTGATTTGAAAGAGATAGTTAATTTTATTGTATTGCAAATTGGAAAAGATTAGAAGAGGAATTATTTTATTTTAGAAGCTTTTATTTTTGAAAGAAATTGTCGTTAATGTTGAGCCTCTGTAGAAAACAATTTAGATCCTCTATCTAAATTGATTATTTGAAATAGATTTATACAAAAGGAAATTATAGATAAATTTTAAAACCTCTGTGAAATCAAATCAAAATTGTAGAAAACTCTTTTCTGTGAAAATTGGAAATATTCCTCTGTAGAAAACTTCTTCTATGAAAATTGAAAATATTCTTCTATATAAGATTCTTGTTTAAAAATTGCTCATCTAAAACAATCTTCATTTAAGATTTTTGTTTATATATATATATATATATCCCACGCCTCCCTGTATGGGGAAGGACTTTACCAACAGGCCGTAGTTGTATTCACATAGCCTCGTTTAATTTAAGTCTCCCTTCAATTATGTTTCTTTTAAATACTTTTTTTTAATATATATATATATATATATATATATATATATATATATATATATATATATATATATATATATATATATATATATATATATTTATAATATATTATATTATATATATATGTGTGTGTGTATCATTGTTTTTACATATAATATATTTAATGTATATATTATATGTATAATATATATATTAAATAATTAATATATATTATATATATAATGTATATATATTAAATATGTTTATATATGGTTAATTTAAAATGCATAAGTAGATATTTTAAATGTTAATTGGAAAAAAGTATATATTTTTTTTTATAATTGAATAAGATATATTTTTATATGTATATATAATTAGATTTAATTATATATACATATTAAATATAATTATTTAATTGTTGTTATTGTTATAAGTGCATGCAAGCACGATTAGTTAAATTTAAATGATTGATTATTTTAATTGGGAAACTGAAAGTTAAACATTTAGTTTTATTTTGTTGTTCATTTATTAATTGGAATTATGCTTAAATGAAGTATTTTAAATATGAGATATTGATCTATTGGATTTAGGAAATCGAATGGTAGTGATTTTAATCACATGAGATTGTTTATTTTAAATTTCAAGTATTTATGTAATTGGGTATTGTGGGGGATATTTGTTGTAGAGGAAATATAAGTCTTCCAGATTGTAATTGTGAAAGGGTTGTCATTTATGTTATTCACCCTTGAGATTTCCTTGGGTAGTACACGTAGTTGGATTCAATATTGGGCATCCATAGGGACGTGTTATCTTTTGTGTTATATTGTTATCAGTTTTAGTGCATTGTCTACCCTTGGATTGTAGTATGAGTTATTGTGTTGTTGATAGGGAAGTGGCTTTCAATGAGGGTTGAGACACAAAGTGGTCCCAAGATAACTCATGTGGAAGTCAGTTTAATTAGTGGAAATTAAATAACTTATATTAGGGGAAAGGGTAGTTAATACATTTAACTTGATATTTAGCCTCACTCATTGGCTTAAGGGCTTGTGTTAAACTTGAGATGAGTTGGGAAGGCCTAGAATGGCAAGATCGTTATCTTGTCTTCTCAAAAAGATAATTGATTCCACACTAGTGTGCATGTGGGGCCGGAGTTTATGAGAGCTTACAAGGATAACCCAAGATGGGGTCTGAGACCTAAGAAGATCTCCTTAGGATAACCAATGCAACCTTTGTGATGACACTCCTCCTATGACAACAGTCAGTTTGTATTGTACAATGGTTGTTCTTGATTCAGTGATTCTGTAAGTAATGTAACCCTATATTTTGTATTTACTAGTACAGTGTGGTTTTGTACATTTTTCTGTGTCTAGAGGTAATAGGTTTGTCTTAGTTACCTTTTACTATCTCCTAGCACGGGGGTTGGTCCTACAGGCACCACATGGTTGGGTGGCATGCACCTTACACTGTTGGGCTTTCTCTTCATTTTTGTGATGGCGGGGTCTTCTAGTTCGAGGAGCTCATGTGTTCTATCGATTTGTACTTCTCTTATATTCATTGTAATAGTGGGACACTATGTATTGTATTCCTCATTTGTAATCGAGGAGAATCCTTGTGTTGTAACTATAACATTATGTATGATCTATTCATTGTTGGATTAGATGGTATATATTATTTATATGATGTGTCTGTGGAAATATGCTCATTACATATCTATATGTTAGACTTACTATGCAATGAGTTAATGCTTTGATGTATGTTGTTATCATGAGTTAATTTTCATATGCTATGGTTAGATTAGTTTTGTATGTTTTGGAATTCACATGTAGACGTGTTGTGTGGCCTAGAGGATGTATGTGGTTAGGATAGATTACTTTACTTATTATTGTTATTCTTTAAAAAAAAATTAGTTGCACTTTCATAGTGTTGCATCGTTCTTTAGGTTGCGGGACAAGATTTTACACTTGGTATTAGAGCCTAGGCTTAACCACTAGGAACTTTGGGTTAATTTGGAAACCATTAAGTTGTTTGTGTAGGATTTAAGTTGCATATCTTGTTTTACACCTTGGTGTGTTTGTACAGGATCATGCCACCTAGGAGAGATCGAGGTCGTGGTCATGTCCATAGAGGTAGACATGGAGGTAGTCAACAGAACTCACCTCTAAATGTTTCTCATTATTCAGACCATGAGGAACAGTAGGCTTCCCAAAACATTATGGGAGGCGGTATTCTGAATCTGGATTCACCAGGGATTGAGGGCGCTCGGTTGCATCAATTATTAGAGGATACTCTTGCCCATCTTGGATTGAGGCAAGGGGTAGATCAGATTGTTGTTAGAGAGAGGGATGTACCAGCTCAGTCAGAGGTAGTTGTAGCTGCACATATGAGAGATTTACTTAGAGCTCAACCCCCCTTATATTGATGGATCAGGTAGTGGTTTAGAGGCTGAGACCTGGTTTATTGACCTAAAAAAATGGTTTATTATGCACCCATATGGTAGCAACACTAGAGCTAGATGTGTGATTATGCACCTAAGAGGCTTTGCTTCCACATGGTGGAGATTGGAGGAGAAGAAGCTCCATATTGATAATGGTACCATATCTTGGGAGATGTTTTTAGAGAGGTTTCACGCTAGATTTCTCTCTGATCATTGGTGACAGTGTCATGGTGATGAGTTTCATACTCTATGATAGATGACTATGTCAGTGGAACAATATGAGTGTCATTTTTACAAGCTAAAATAGTACGCAGGCATTGGTGACGATGAGGCCATGTTGGTGCAACACTTTCTTAGGGGCTTAAATGCCCAAATCAGTGGAGGTATATAGGTTTTCGAACCCAAGACTATGGAGACATCGGTAGACAAGGCTAGACTTGTAGAGGAGAATTTGGCGATGGAATTGGGTGGTCATGTTGGAGTGCAAGTGGGCAGCACTTCAACTATAGGACCTAGTGCATGCAGTGGCCAAACTCAGGGAGCTGGACCACCTAGGGCACAACAGACACCAACACAGAGTGGACAGTACTAGAACTCACAGGGAAAATGAAAGGATTTTCCACCTAGGTAGAATGACAAATATAAGTTAGGGGTGACCAAAACTTGAGGCGTATCAAACACTTCAGTGATGCACAACCAACACAGAGTACTCAGTCTACCTTTAGGGGTAGTGTTCAACAATCCAATGCACCTTTTCAAGGTAGAGGTTTTGGCAGGGGTACTGGGTGTTTTTCTTGTGGCCAACAAGGTCACATAGCTTGACAGTGTCCTAATAAGGGCACATCAGGATATACACAGAGCTAGCGGCATCAGAGCTAACTATTGGAGATGCAAGTAGAGGACGTCATGTATTTGTTGATAACTACCAGGCTGACCACCAGAGCATAGTGGTGGAGACTACTAGTATGTTGCAGGGTAACAAAGTTACCATTTTGTTTGATTCAAGAGCCTCTGACTCATTTATTTCATCATTCATCATGGCACGTGATAGACTAGGGGCGGTAAGGAAAGAGGGAAAGAGGCAGGTCAAATTAGCATCTGGTACTAGAGTTGCAGTACATTCCTATGTACTAGATTATTGATGCAGGAGCATCCAGTGGTGTGAGGGCAATCTTGCATCACCCAAAAAGATGATTTCCATTTTTGTTCTTGTTGTTTTCTTTTTGTAGATG
>VDFB02169357.1:0-11202 GCA_007258455.2 Sequoia sempervirens
TGCGATAGATAAAATAAACTTTTAGAATCTCTTATTCTTGACTAATAAAGAAACCTTGAGATTCATCTTATGAATCTTTTGTTTAACAAGCTTGAAATTGGGATATAGAACGAAATTGTGAACCACGACAAACTCATCAATACTAGACATATCCTCATATGACCAAGAAAAAATATCAGGATGAGAATGTAACAAATCAACATGTTGTTTAGACTCTTCCAAAGAAAGACATTTTCCAATCTTAATCACTTTTTTAAAATATTTAAGATCCATGAAAATGTCAAAAGGAATTATCTCCTTTAAGGAAGTATTACGATCTTCAAGATGGCGTGTAGGAGTTATCATTCACATTAGATAAAGGGGCCTTACTATCAATACTCATAATAGATTATCCAAAATATGTCTATTTATTCAAGCAATATGTGAATCATCATTTATGGTAATAAGAAGGTAAGTGGGAGTAGACACCAAGAATTATTATAGCACTTCCTCTAAAGAAAACATCTAGAGGAACTTTTTTACAGTCTACCATACTTTCAATGAGTTTAGGATGAACTAATTTAAGAGGAAGAGGTTCAACCAAAATCATGTTGACATTCAGCCATGGTTTTTTCTTACACTTTGTATGAAGGTATCCAAGTCCAATATATATCCATGAGAACCAAAATCTATGGGGACTTTAATACCTTGTTCATTGTGACCACAACCTTTACCTCCATAACCATATTTAGACAAGAGATTGAAACCTAGACCATAACATGTTTGCAACACCTAGGAAGGATGAGGATCAAGATAAAGAGAGTGATCCCAACTACGAGTATCACACTCCTTTACAATGACATAATCATCCTTCTCAATGGTAATTCAAAAACACTTGCATCCTTAATAGAAGCATGATTATCCTCCTTAGTAGATACAAGATCATCTTTCTCAATAGGAATATGATAACTTTCCTTGACAAGAGGACAATCAACTTTCTCAATTGAGGTGAATGAGATTGTCAAAATGTCTTGGCGGATAGGGTCTACTTTGTACTCCCTAATATGGGACTTTCTAAATACAAAAGACCCAAATCATCAACAAGACTTGTGTTTGATTTAGAAGAAAGAGTATAAGGGGTAAACTTAATATTCTCTTCTTTGAGACAATCTTCCTTAGGGACATCTATCTCGAAGAGTGGCCTTTGAAACAAGCACTACTTGAATAGATGTCAACACAATAGAATATAATGAAGGGATATTTTTTTTAAGAGTAGAAGAAAACGAGGTCTAACCAACAACCACCATCTCACAAATGTGTATAGAATTAGGGTTGACATTGATTATGACTTCATTATTAGCAAACAAATATAAAATGATGCAAGGTAGAACTGACTGCTCCCAAATCTTGAATCCATGGTCTTCCGAAGAGAATCTTGTAAGGTAATGGTATTGGCATAACATAAACCAAGGTGGGTATAGTAATAGATCCTAACCTAAAAGGAAAGATTATCATTCCTAAGTCTTACATCATCTGACATTATCGAATCCACGATTGCACAAAGAAGAAGCAACAAGAGAAGATGAATCAAGTGTAATTCTAGGTAACAAATAAATGCTATATATTTTGAGTGTTGATCCAATGTCAACGAGAGAACGTCAAATGTAGGTATTGTTAATGTTAATTATTATCATTAGAGGATCCACTTGATTCTATACTTTTGGAGGTGGGAGTTCATGTGGATAGAACATAATATTCAATGAATCTGCATGAATATGAGCTATCAATGCATAATATCCATCAACCTAGTAGAAGAAGGCAAGAGAATATTTTGTAGGGCTTCTCGAAGCATTCCTTGGTAAACCAAAGTAGTTTTAAGTAAATCCCATTTGAAGTGAGATCTTGGTTCGAGTAATACGAAGTTTCTCAACAAGATCATACTCACCAAGTGCCTTAGCTATAGGTTTGGGTACTTGAGGAAGGATTGGTTGAGAAGGTGGTAAAGAATTAGGTTGATTAAGATTTTGTTGATTCCTTCTAGTATTGTAAGTATGGTCTATTGCTCTATAAGAGGGAGCCTTAGATTGCATAAACCTTGTGTAAATGTTTGGTGTGTTATTTGTGACAGGAACCCCACAAATAGAATTAATTCTTTTAGAATATGGACTAGATGGAGTCACGTAAATGATTGGTCTCTTAAGCCTTTTAGGGGTAGTGGAGATTACAACCACATTCATAGACTCTTCGACCTACAAAGAAGAAGAATATTGTGATGAAGAAGTTTGTTTGTCAGATTTACGGATAGAAGGAGACACCTTTAAGAAATCATCTAGGGCCTCATCCAACATATTAAAATCTTTCTTAGAGAATGAAGTATCAAAAGCATTGAAATTTTAATACAAGTATATTTAATTTCTTATCAAAATTAGATCATCTTTTTTCACTTTTGATCTCATAATATTTTTCTTCTATCTCTATTTTTTAAATTCTTATAGATATCAATATAGTTTTCAAAAATATAATCATATAATTTTATTCATTTTCTTCCTTATTTCACATTTTGGTTGATTACTCAGAAATCTTCACATTTAGAAATATTTTATTTGTGTGCGATGACTTCATTTCAACTAATATATATGTATTGATGGTTAGTAGTCTCTGATTTTATCATTTGAGGAGACATCTATACTTTTATTTTTGAATTAATTGGATTTTGATCTTTTTCTTTGTAATAATTTTATTTTTGTTAGTCCAATTTGTAGGTTCGAGTATTTGAAAATTATTTTTATGGTGTGAATGAAAGGAATGTTAATGGCAACCTTATCATAAGCACTACACATGGCCCTATTTTTATGTTTTTATTAGATAAATTTTCCATCAATATTATTGAGGTACCACTAACACCATTATGTATCTTAATTGGTTTCAATAGTTGAGACCTTGATATCTATGATTTGAAAAAAGTGTATTAATTTTAAAGTACCTTTTTTTTTGTAGATCTAATCATTTTCCTTAATATTGCATGCATTGGTAGGGTATGTGTAGGATCGTGATGGGCCAAAAAGTGGTGATATGATGGGTATGTGTAGGGTATGTGGTTGATGACTTTTTTTTTACCCAAAATTGATGAAACAAAAAATTAAAAGGAGATTCTCAAATTTCCACCAATATAAATTATACTTTACTTTGAATTTAATAAAAATTATTATTCATTTTCTATTTGAATTACAAGTAAAGTACTTGATTGATAGGTTGGTTGAAAAACATCTATAGCTTTCAAATGGTATCACATTTTTTGAATCCGAAACATGTGTCACATTCTATGCTTGATACTATAGGATTTTTAAAAATGAATTTCATGAAGTTTTGACCAAGTTAAGATTGGGGACATACAAGTTTTATATTATTAAAAGTTGTAATAAAAAATTCATAATTAATTATTTACTCAGAAAAAAATTACAAAAAATATGCATCACATGGACATGAGTCCTCTACTTATATCTAAAATATTATAAAAAATATTATCATTTTATTGTGGTTGAATTGGTGGGATAGACACCTACTTCTTATTTTCCACGAAATTTAAGTACTCTTGCATTGAAATTTCAAATTTTCACCAAATAGATTTTTTTTAAATAAACCTAGTAGTTTAGAAACTACATTCAATTTTCTACAGATTTTATTCTTACATATTTTTGAAACAATATAGATAACTTATTCAAATTTTTACATCAAGTTGCCTAACTCTGATTTTTTTGAATTTTTTGCCACTTAAGGGCCTGTTTTTTCCATGACGATTCTACACATACCTGGTAGATTCTATTTTTAATGGATTAATTTTTATTTAGGAATTTCAAGATGCTAACGCATCATTATGTAGTTGGCAACCATCACTATTCAACATTTTCTTTCCTATGAGAGATAAGTTATTTTTACAAAAGTGTTAGATCCTAGTTGATAGGATGCTAGGAATTTCTCCTTATTCATGATTTTTTCTCTTGATTGTTTGGAATATTGATTTGATCCAAAATATATTTTTATCATTATTTTTTATATTATCATTATCATTTACTTGATTATTTATATGTCCATAGGAGGAAAGTTTCTCATCTTTAGAAATGAAGGTGATAAGAGTATGGATGGGATCACCTTAATGTTTGTGATCATGCAAAGGATAAAGGTGGATGTGGGGATATCTTGGATTTCAAGATCCTATATAAGATCTTGATCAAAGATGGAATTATCTTGAATATCATGATCATCTATGGGTTTGTTTGGGTAACATGATATTGATTTATGCTGGATATTTTTTCATCATGCTTTAGAATTTTCTCCTAACATGTATCAAAATGTCAAAAAATGGAATGTGTTTCTAGCTAAGGATAAGATCCTTTTGAAATGAATCATGATTTTGGCATGGAAACAATATATTTTGGATAGGAATCTCTTAGGTGAGCTTGATAAGTAATGGACTACATGATGGTGGAATATGTTTATATGTTGTAGGATTAATGATGGTATGGGAAGAAATAAAATTTCTTATGTATTTTTTTTTTTAGATTACAAGATGTGAGTAGTCCCCTTTAAAATAAAATGTGCTTGGTAAAAAAATTCATGTGATCGATGATGCCAGTGTGACATCCCTCATGTACCATGGGCATGGGGGGAGACTAGACCTCATGACCTCTTTCCTATAATAGGATGCTTTAGCCAATCAAGCCAAGGACCTCACCCCAATTTTCTTGTGCATTAGATATTAAGATCATTTTCTATTATTCGTTGAATACAATCCCTAAAGGTGTCTTTATCAAAAAAAAAAATTGTTTTAGATGGAGTGGGTTGCAATGGTTTTGATGATGAGGGATTAGGATAGGAGGAAACCAATAAATAAAAGCTCATTCATGATGTTTCGTCCATCTTTTAGCTTTATTACACTGAGAAGCGTTTTGCAATGACAAAAAGGGGTATAATGTGATGGCATGGATGTATTAAAAAATTACCATTTATTTTGAATTTTACAACTATTTACTTGTCAAAATATTAATATTTAATAATAAATATAATATTACAAAAGTTATTTTTCCTGACCTATGGGATGGCTATCCTGACCTCCCTAAGAACCACAATTTTTCCCTTCCTCAAGGAATGAATCAAAGTACATATACTTTAAGCTCAATGCCTGCTAGTGCCACATGGATGTTACACACAAACTCTAAATGCTTGGTGTTCGAAGGTCACAAAAAGGTGCAGTACTAGTCCATTTTGTGGAAGCAAGCTTGTTGATTCTCAAGTTAGTAATATAGAGGTGGAGGTCTTGAAAGCATATCCTTAAATTTGATGTCTGAAAGTGCCAAGTAGAAGTTGCTTTGTTTGGATCCTAGATTGGGTGTACTAAAGCTCTATGTCATCTTGACTTCGCTATGAGTGTTGTGTTATTCTCCTCCAAGGGAGGTGCCAAAATGCTATCCTATTGAGCCTGTCACTTGAAAACACCACATTTCAAATGAGTGCAAGATCAAGAACATATTGAGCTTGAATATTATGAAAGGTGTGTGATTGGTTGTTTAAATAATTGTGTATTATTGTCACATGTATTGTTGTCTTGTGACCCCAAGAGCGGTCTTGGAAGTTTATACTAGCTTGACTTTGCTATGATAGTTGTGTTGTATTCCCCTAAGGGAAGTTCCAAAAAGAAAACATATTGAGTCTGACATTTGATAGTGCCACATGTTGTTTGTGCACAAGATCAGGGGAATTTTGAGCTTGCAATTTCTGCAAAGGTGTGTTATTGGCTATTTTAATATTTGTAGGTCCATAAGAGTGGTTTTGAAAGCCTCAAATAGGAACCCACTATTCATAAGTTCCACATGTCACTTGGGGTGCAAACTTAAGAAGGTTCATGGCATAGGAAAGCTAAATAATACACCATTGGTTTGTTGTTTCCTTTGAATGATTCATGGGGGTTTGTGATTATTATCACATATAATCATGAATTCTATTTTGGAAACACTACTAAAAACTCTAAGGGATTACTATTTTGATATTTTCTCAACCAAAGGTGGTGGCTTTCCATTTGTATTACACTTGCATTTAAAACATGATTTGGCAAGAATTAATGATTAATTACTCTAGCACAAATATTCCTTTCAAAAATCAAGGTAGCCTACTACATTCACTAATGTTATGTGTTCATGCCAACATCTATTTTAATGTTTCTTTCTTTCAAGTCTATGGTTGAGTGTGTGTAAAGGTGATGTGAAAAAAATTAGGGCTTACCAAGATCAAGGTAAACCACTAAAATTCTTCACACACAAATCACTATGATTTGATGTAATTATGAGGGCCAAAAGATGTAAATAACAATAAAAAAATTGACCCTAACTATTAGAGAAATTGTGAGGGGAGAATTTAGAGCTTAAAGAGGTGTGTACCTTGCTGCAAGAAGCCTATTTTTAGGGAACAAAGAACTCATTCGCCTTTAGTGGAAAATGGGTCCCTGTTAGGATTTTTGAAACTAAGATCTAGATTATTTTCCTTGATTTTTACACTCTCAAATTCTCATTTTTTAACTCCCAAAAACCTGTACTTATTTATGTAGCTTCAATTCTTTGTTCTTGCACTTTGAAGGTCAATCTTGCAACTTGACAACTTTGACAATTTTGCTTTAAACTTCTTCTCCACTTGATCTCCAACCTATAAATTTGCAAACACACACTCAAGGGAAGAAAAACTTGTTGATTTTTAGTGAATAGGGGTTTTCCTCGGTCAAACCCCTTGTAGGTAATTAAAACAAATGATGAAATAATGAAATTGAAGCATGAACATGAAACATTTGATGTAATGTTCTTACCTTCTTGTAATGCAAATCTGCAAACTAACATGTCATGGCCATGAATAATGTATATCTTGATCTTTGAATAAGATATCTAACAATTTTTGCAAGTAGATATTCAATGCTACACTCCCAATCTTAGCTCAACAACATCCATGAATGCATTAAACCCTTGTCATGATGAAATGATATTGAATTGTTGCAATAGACTCTTGATAATTTGTCTTGAAATGCCTTTGAAAATTCTCTTGAAGTGCTCTATAATGCTCTTGTAAAGTTGCTAGGATGTCTCATAAAATTGCGAGGAGAAACAATGTGAACTAACCCTATATTTATACTAAATTAAGAGATTAACCCTAAAATTCAAACAATTCAATCTGTCACCAAATCTGGAGATAAACATTATTAAATTCTTGCCACAATTAAATTCAAAAAGGGGATGCTCATTAAGGGAGGACACATTCGCCACCTATGGTGAATGGGTCCTAGCATCGTTTTCCAAGACCTTAGCTTTGAGGAATGAAAACACTAAAAAACCATTTGAAATATGTTGATAAAGGAGTGTCCTATAGAGGGAGGACCCATTCATCACCTAGGGTGAATGGGTCATAGCACTAATTTCTAGGACCTTGATTTTTCCCAATTAAATGTTAAGTAATTTGAATCATGGGTGTCAGGATAGATCTTCGGGAGGTGTCATAAATAAGGCTTAAATTTGAATTAAAGGGGCTAATTAACTCTAATTAACCATTATTAATTAAGAGGACTCTAAATAAGTGTGGAAGTGTGTTACAACACTCTACAACACCATAAATAGGGTACACATTAGGTAATTTCATTAAAAAGGGGCCCATTAGGCTTAATTAATTGAATAAACCTTAGAAAAGTGTGAAAGTGTGTTACAACACTTTACAACACTTTTGAAAAGGATAATTTAAGGAATGTTTTAAACAAATAAGGTCCCTAAAATGATGTGAATGTGTACAACACATTACAACACTATTCCAAGGCATAATTAAGTTAATTCAATGATAATTATTCCCAAATAAAGTAAGAAAAAAGGATACTTTTTCCATTACTACATTTTTCCCCCACTTTAGTGAGAGGATGACCCCATGTCAAACTCACACTAAAGTAGACATTCAAGAAACTTAAGTATCCAAAAATAACAAAGATACATGATCATAACCTATCAAAGGCCAAGAAAAACAAAATGATCAAGCGCAACCATCCCAATGCGATGTGGAATGGGGATATTTGTCTATAACATATGTTGCTCACTCAGGGGTAGTGGAACCTCTATCTTTCCACTAGGTGAGATATCTCAACAAGGTGGAAAATGAGAGAATCATATTAGCCTCTCGTACCATACCAAAGTTATCCTCCTAACATCTTCGATAAGGCACCACAATGTAATGCTTTTGTAGATTCTTTAAGAACGTCATGTATGTAAATTTTATGTGAAAAGGGGATTTTTCTTTGTTCATGTAAGGGTCCTCTTCTCAAGGAGCATCATGCCTAATGTCTCCGAGAGAGGACAAGTCGAGGTGTCATATTGCCACTCATGGGATGCCTCATTTGCATCATGCCATGATGGTAGATTGTACACACTTGGAAGGCATCAAACCCAATGACACCACCAAAGAGAGATGACACATGCCCCCACTTCAAAGTGGTTGCTACACCATTACTATGAGCAATTACTTTAAAGTAGCCAAAATTTTTGCATAAGACATGAGAGGTTTGCTCAAAAAACCCTATGCCAAGTCATATGTTTTTTAGATAAGTTGTGTCATAAAACAAGAAAGAAGGGTTGCCCCACAAATACATAAGGGAATCATGGATTTGGGGTCAATAATCTTTGATACAATATTTTTCATAGGGCATGGAACTATCATCATTCCCCAAATACTCCTTAAGAACTAGAAGAATGACATAAAGAGAGTGCAAGAAACAAGGAAAAAACCTTTAGGGTCAGCATGGGGAAGGGAGACCTAAATGTCTCAATGCCTTGTGTCATCCCCAAAGAAAACCTAGAGACAAAGGTAAGAAAAGATGGAAAATAAAATATTTTGGGTTAACATGGAAGAGGAGACCACAAATGTCTTGGCCGCCTTGCATCATCCCTAAAAAGGAAAACCTAGAGACAAACAAAAAGGACAGAAAATATTTTTGGGTCAACATAGAAGAGACCTAAATGTCGGCATGCCCCATCATCCCAAAGGAAAACCTAGAGACAAAATGGGAAATGATTATGACATATAAAACAGAGATAATGAAAGGTGCATATAGAAGAATGCAAAAAGAGAGAAGTACATCAAATGAAACAACATGGGGGATCGCATTGTGCACATGCAATCACATAAAGAAACCTAAAAAATAAAAAAGACTAGTAAGGCACATGTGAGTCAACCTAAAGCAGGTCGTCTGCATCCCAATCTTGGTCAGTATAAATGGAAGGCAAACAACTAGCCAAAGGGACAAGAGCAAGTGTCGAACTAGGGGAAGGCTATCAAAATCTTGCCCTCACTTAGTGCGAGACAAGAATGAGCTTAGGTAAGTGATGAGAATGAGCTCCTTGCATCAAAGAAAGTGTTGCAATAAATGTATAACATGTAATAGTGAGAATGTTATGATTCTACAACCATTACATGGCAAGGAGCGAAAGGACATAGCACTATGCAATCACTTGATAACAATTATTTCCATCAAAGTGAAAGTTTGTTAGGATTAATTTGAATGTGTAACACTCATTAGTACTATGTCTAAGAGTTCTATGGTATCGACAATGTGGAACATTTTCACCTTTATGATATAGTCTTAGGGTATGTGTAGGATCATGATGGGCCAAAAAGTGGTGATATGATGGGTATGTGTAGGGTATGTGGCTGACGACTTCTCTTTTACCCAAAATTGATGAAATGAAAAGGGTTTTTAAAGGAGATTCTCAACTTTCCACCAATATAAATTATGCTTTACTTTGAAATTAATAAATAATTATTATTCATTTTTTATTTGAATTACGACTAAAGTTTTGATTGATAGGCAGATTTAAAAACATCTATAACTTTCAAATGGTATCACATTTTTTGAATCTGAAATATGTGTCACATTCTATGCTTCGCATACTATAGGATTAAAAAAAATGAATTTCATGAAGTTTTGACCAAGTTAAGGTGGCCAGACATACGAGTTTTTATATTTTACAAAAGTTGTAATAAGAAATTCATAATTAATTATTCACTTCGAAAAAAATTACAAAAAAATATGCATCACATCAAGACATGAGTCCTCTACTTATATCTAAAATATTATCATTTTATTGTGGTTAGAGTAGTCAGACAGACACCTACTTCTTTTTTTTTCCTTGAAATTTAAGTACTACTAGATTGAAATTTCAAATTTTCACCAAATAGATTTTTTTTTAAATAAACCTAATAGATTAGAAACTACATTCAAATTGCTATAGATTCTATTCTTACATATTTTTGAAATAATATAAATAACTTATTCAAATTTTTATGTCAAGTTACCTAACTCTGATTTTTCTGAATTTTTCACCACTTAAGGGCTTTTTTTTCCACGATGATCCTGCACATACCCCTTATCTTTTCTTTCATGGGTGGTAATATTATAAGTTCTTGGTTTAGAATTAGCTATAATTTTCTTTCACTTTCAGGTGGAAGACAAGGGAATTTTAGTTTCTTTAACTTGTAAAGCCTTTTGTGCTTACTAGATTCACCAATTTCCCTTGGTAGATATAGGGAAGGAGGACTTGACATGAACTTTTCTTATTTATCATTGTCATTAGGAGGCATTGGTTTCTCTTTAGGAAGGAGGATATGTATGTCTAGAGGAGTATCTAAGACAATATTTCCATCATTATGAGGCATTGGTGTTTCTTTAGGAAGGATATTACTTATATCAGGTGGAGGATCCTGATATCCCAACCCTTTAGTATCTTTGGTTGGTATTTTCTCTAGGAGTTGATGAATTTCATGTTCACTTGTTGTATCACATACTTGATTGTTTAAGATTGTAAATCCTTTTTAGTATGTCTCCTCAAGGTTAATTGATGTGTTGGTTACTTTGTTAACATAGGATGGTTGAATGTTTGATTGTTTAGAGGAACTAGGTTCACCTATGGTAGGGAACTTAGGCTTCACTTGCGACTCAATTTCAAGATGTAAAAGATCAAACATCTCAAGTTGTGTTGGTTGTTTCATGGATGGGTAAAAGGATGCATTATTCTCAAGGTTGTTAAGGAAATCATTTATGAAGTTTTTCATGTTGTCATCATCTTCGCCAATGATGTCAACATCACGAGGAGGACGTGCATTAGGAGTTGTGTGAGCATGAGTGAGTTCAATTTTGTTAGGGTCATTTCCAAA
>VDFB02169358.1:0-21504 GCA_007258455.2 Sequoia sempervirens
ATTTGGAAAAAAATAATTTGGGTGTGGGATTTCTTGGGGGTTATGAAATGTTGCAAATTATTTAATTTTCATTATTAGTTTTAGGCATGAGTGGGATGCCCATGATGTGCACGCTAGGAAATTTTTGAAAATGAGATCCAAATTGAGAAGGTAGAGAATCAATGTGTCGGCTAGTGGAGGCTTGTCTCCTTGGAAGTAGAGTAAACATGCATTGGAGAGTCAAAAAATTGTAATTTATGAAATTTAACTGATTTTCTAGGTTGAGTGTGGGGTTGGGGAGTTTTCAAAGTTGAAGGAGATAGTGGTTGCTGAAGAATTGATTTTTGAAAAAGTTGATTTTATTTTCAATTTCCATATTTTGGAGTTGTAGGAGTTGGGCATAGCTTTTTGTGGGGAGTGATTTCATACATGGTTGTGGTAGGTTGGAGTTGTTGATCAGAAGCAAGTAACTTTGCAATATCATTGCTGCATAGAGCCATTTATTTCCAAAATAAGGTTGCAAGTAAAGAAGAAAGAAATTTTAAGAAGAAAGATTAATGAGAACTTGTCTGTGAATGATCTTGTTGCCTATAATAGATCATAAAATCTGCTTTTTAATGTTCTTCATCAGTCCAGAGGGTTGCATATGTTGTACTTCCAATTTTATTGTGATTTCCATGAGTTATATTAGACAATGAGTAATAAAATTATCATGTGTTGTTGATTTTGATATCGATTTAACCAAATTTTAGAATTTTCCATTGTATGTTTTGAAGTGTGTTGAGAGTTGTAGCAACTCTCTTGCACCACTTATAATAGTTGACGGGCTTCACAAATTTCTTTTGACCAAGTCATATAAATAAGACATGTTTAGAAGTATTCATTAGATTGTTAGTGAATCTAGTGTTCCTCATGATGCTCCCACCCATAACCATTCTAATGTATCTTCTATGATCATTCCATCCCATTCTCAATCCCCCAAATTTCACATTAACCCTCCTTCCATAGTGTTTCCACCCCTTCATCAATCTCATCCCTCCCTTACTATTCTCATCTATTCATCTATAATTACATATTTCTCCAATGTATACAACACTCCTACCACTCTACTACAACATCAAGCAATCATATCTCCCTTTATTATCCCATCCCAATCAACCTACACTCAACCCATCACTTCCTGATAACTCATTCCATCTTCAAATCTTTTCTAAATTTTCTTGTATAGCAGAATGAAGTAACTAAGTGAAGTTAAACAGAGGCTTAATAATCTCACTTAAAGTTAAAAAAATAGTTTAACATATATAATGTTTTGCAATATGGTACACATGCACATCCATTTCCTATGGGTTTCGTGGCACCTTGTTTTCAATTACACAATGGTAAACATGACCCATTGATAACAAAATTTAATGCCACATGTTTGGAATTATTTTAGGATGATTATTTTATTTCTAATATTTTTGTGTATACACAAAGATTGTGATCTCAAATGTTTTTCTCACTTATTCATGGATTGATCCATCTATAAGTCGAGTTATCTAACTCTTTTGTCCAAAATTTTCAAGTAAATATTGATCCCAGATTAATATTTACCAAACTAGTACAACATATGAAATGTATCCATGAGAGTGCCAAGGATTGTGTATTAATGTTTACAAATTTTAGTGTTCCATAAAATGATCCATTATATACTTCATGGAATGGTTGAATAGGTTTTGGAATAGGGGACAAACTTTTAGAAGTTGGATAATGTGTAGGGTGGTATAGGACATCCATGTTCAGGATTTTGTGGAAGAGATAATTATGAAAACTAAACATTTTTGGATCTATAGAAAAATTATCGATTGCAACAAAAAAATAAAATTGAAATATCAAGGCAAAAATGAAATCATTAGTCTAAAAAAAGTAGGAAATTTGCCATGCACAAAAGAACACTTATTGTGATTTTCTACTTTCTAATTTCTCTTTGGTTGTATTAATTGTTTTGACTTCATAATGCTTTATAAGGAAACATATGGTCCATTATAACATGAATTATTCATATAGAAGTATCTTGAAAGCATGTAAATGGAATTTAGAGTAGAAAATTTCAAGTTTTTAATTTCCTAATTTTCCACTACAAGTACAATAGCAAGGGAGTTAAACTATGAGATATATTATGGTCATTTTAGTTGATTCTAGAGCTAGATCATGATACACTATCAATTCTAAGAGGCTTAGACTAGATGTATTAACAATTTGTAGTATTTCTAAGTGAGATTATGCTCATTTTTACTAGAGTTTTCACCCACAAGTGGGTGTATCCAATGTATATCAATCTCATACTCTGTATTTATTTTTCTCTCTATTATTCTTGATACTCGTTGTATTTCTTTCTTGTTAATAAATTTTATTTTTATCTAACTTAGATCTATAATTTGGCAACTTATGAATGGACTACTAATCACATTTTATAGATCATGTGGTATCAAAGTAGTTCCTTCCTTGTGGAGTTTGTTGTGAGTGTTTTTCTAGTTTAGATACACAATAATATCAAGTGGAAAATTAATTTTTTCTTTACAAAGAGGAATTAGATATCATAAGTTGGGAAGTGAGTTTAGAAGAATGGAAATAGGAGGAATACATGATGTTGAAACAAGGTTTGTCAAGATGAAAGCTAATATTGCAAACCCTTCTCAGTCAATGAAAAGACCATGCAAATCTTGTTGTGGGATCTCATGGAAAGGTTGGAAAAAGGAAAGGCCAATTCTAGTGGAGAACACGAGTCTTCTAAGTGTAACTTATTCAAATCAAGGGCTAAGATTTGAGATGTAAATAATTTTGATTATTGATTGGCACAATTAGGGTTATACTGTGGCATGCATTCTTTTAATTTAGAATTTAAGTTATTCTTTGCTAGTTCAAGATTAGAAAAATATTTTTTAACTTGGTTTGATAGTATCTTGTATGTTAGAATTGTGAAAAACCACAAAATTGTGAGCCACTGGATCAAACAACAAATAAATACACCTTCCATGTAAGAGATCTACAAACAATAAGTGTAATATTCCTCAACAAGAAAAAGCTACAAAAGAAAGAGACTATAAAAAGATATGAAAGCTTGAGAGATAATTACAATGAGGGTTGAGTGATATATAGGAGAAAAAACCCTAAAAGCATAAAAAAAACTCTTAAGTTTAGCTTAAGTGCATGAGAATAAATTTTAGACTAATAATAAACTAAATATTAATTAATTATTAGCTAATGCATGATTACTCTAACACCTCCCCTTAAGATGAACTTAGGGAGTAGCTAAAAACCCTAAAAATAATGCATGATGGGTCCCGACAAACAAGGCCTGATGAGGTACCTATGTACAAACAAAAGATCTCTCAAAATTGGAGAAAATGAGAAAAACCTTGTGGGAGAAAACTCCTCTCCAAAAGAAAGAAAGGTGAATGAAGGACTAAAATTCCTCCAAATAAAGGTCTAAAGGATTGATTAGCCTCCAACCAACCAATGTCCCAAAAAATAGGAACATGTAGAACATCATTGAAGCACGAATAAGTTGTAGACTATTGTTAAATGATGACTAATATAGTGTTGAAATGTACCTCCAAAAATAGGAATACAAGAGTGACCATATAGTAAATGATCCATATCATTGAAATGCATGTATATAGTTGTTAATTTAATTTACACTGCATTTGAAAGTACATAGGAACAAGAACTGTATACATAGATCACTCCAAACCGTGAAACCAAGGAAGCATTAACACTAACAGTAGAAACCCCTCCATAATGCTGAAAAGGGGAGAGCCAAGATAGGTACATTGAAACTATGTGAAACCAAGAAGTTCATGTAGAAGAAAGAACCTGCAACTAAAAAGGATGTGCAAACTAAGGCACACTCACATGAGGCAAGAATCACTGGGATTCATTGTTGTCTTGGAAGGGACACTCACTTGACAAAAGGTGTGATGGAAAACCAAAGTAAAACATCAACCCCCCATGGCACTTTATATCACAATATAAATACAAAAGGCACATCAGTATGTGCAAATCCCCCAAAAAGATATACACTAGAATTACATTGCAAATACAAAAGGCACAACATGATGTGCAAAATCCCCAAAAAGATATACATTAGAATGGAATTCTCAATGCATCTACAAAAGAGAATGTGCATGAAAAATATGTAGATACAATATCTCAATAGGACATAATACTAAAAATACATATAAAACAATAAAAAATGAGTCATCCCATGCAAACAATAAGTTTCTAGGAGCTAAGGCGTCCAAGTAATTCACTAGAGTGTGAAAACATAAAAAACCTAAATAAAATGTACCTAGTGAGAAATTTGGAAAAAGTGCATGGATGGATGTGAAGAGCTCTAAAAGACAGTTCCAATGTCAGTGGAATTGTAAAAAACAAAGAAACTGGTCAAAGGTTATGAGAATAAATTAGACTATTAATCAATTATAGATTAATTAATTATTAGCTAATGCATGATTACTCTAACATTGTATTCTATGGATTTAAGAAAACAATCTTCTATTAGTTCTTGAGAATGATTTAAGTAATTGATTAGGAAATAATTTTGTGCAATTTGGCATAGAGAGAAAAAAACACATGGAATGGTAATTTTTTAGACAAAAATATGGTAAAAGTTTGCAAGGATACACTAGTGAGTTTCGTAGAAGGAAAATTCAAATGGAGAAATTCATACAAGAGGAGGGATATTGATATATTTTGTTTGGATTAGGTTGCATTCACCTTACAAGTCCATAAATTTGTTTTAATTAATTAAATTGTAAAATTATGTTATGTCTCCATGGATCATGGAGAGGGTAAACTTGGATGGCCCTCCTAGGTGGTTGAAAAATTTATTTATTCCATCACTTGTAATTGTAATGGAACTTCAGTCAAGGGTTACATTTGGGAATATATTGGAAATTGAGTGAAAATAATGATGCATAAGAGGATGTAAGAGGATATTTTACAAATGGATCTCATGATAGATTTGAACACTCTTCCCATGGAGCACCTAGGGTTAGGATCTTGATCAATTTGAATATTATGATGTAATATGTGATGAATGAAGTGGGTGTAAGGTGAATAAGAGGAGTTATTAATTAGGGAATTTGATTTATTTTTTAAGTTATGATATTTCCTATAATGGAGGTGTAATCCTAGGTTTTAGTTAATGGTAGTGATGACTTGTTTTGGAATACTATTCATGGTATCTTGTATCCACATATCCTATATATTGGTGCCTTGAGATTGTGGTACTATGAGATTGTTTTTCAAGTCATTCAAGCATTATTATGCTACCAAAATTTAGAGAGATTGTTTTGATGTAACTATTTTTAGGATTAATACAATCTTAGGTCTCCCTAAGTGTGGATTTTCTTCCCACAAGAACTTTTCCACATATATATTGTGCAATGTTTTGCATTCTATTTCATGGTTAACTTCCATTTCCATATCATCTATCTTTGTTTATAAATTTGGATGCTCTGATGTTCAATACTTCTTGCTATATTGTTTCACCATGTTTTCAAAAATTGGTAATAGATCCATGGTTGACTTGATTAGAGAGGGATGTCTCTTTCAAAAAAAATAATTGAGTTTTTCTTTTTCTTTTTTTTTTCCTGCAATGGGAGTGTGATTTGTTTTCTTATGGTTTTGGGTTCTAGGTAATAGAGATCATGGCTTGTTCATTTTGACTAAAAATTTAAAAGTTCAATGTTTTAGGTTTTAACTTTGGAGCTAAAAATAAAGGATCTCTTGGAATAAAGAGATAAATGGGTTTCCCTAAAAATCTTAAGCAAGCTAAAAAAAATCATATGAAGAATGGATAAAAACTAACAAAAAGGATCATGACACTATACAATTTTGTTTAGTTGATTTTTTTCTTTGAATGTAACTAATGAAACTAATGCGTTAAACTTGTGGAAAATAATAAGAAAGAATAACCAAATTAAGAGTCATGTTTTTTAAATTGTATTATAAAGAAAGTTATATTCTTTAAAAGTGAGAGATGGGGACTCAAGTGCAAAAAAATTTGAATGCATTTAATCTAATCTTGAGTTAGTTGTAATTATTAGATTTGAAGATAAAAAAATAGGATAAAATTCTACTATTATATTCCCTATTTAAATCTTGCAATAAGTTATTTCTTACATTTAATGGTTTTTTGACAAATCCAAAGATAGATGCCTTTGTTGTTGCCTTGCTCATATAAAAAATGAGGAAAAAATCTATGAAGGATGGTCTACGGATGCAATTCATGTACGGTTTATATCTAAAGAAAATGATAAGGACAAACAAAAGAGTGGTAAAGACAAGTCTAAGAACAAATATAAGTTCTACGAAAGATCCAAGATACCTGGTAAGAGTAGATTGAAATTTTGGAACTACAACAAATAGAGGAATCTCAAAATAAGAGAAAGAAAAATGAGAATTATTTTATTGATAAATTCTTTAATGATGAAAATGTTGACGAATTAATTATTTCTAATAACATGACTTATAATGACTCTTGGTTGATAGATTCAAGTGAATCCTACCACATGACTTCTCATAAGGAGTGTTCTTCAACATATATAGCTTATGGTGGAGGGGAAGTTTTCCTCGAGGGAAAAAACACACATAGAATTGTGGGTTTAGGGGAGATAAAATTATTATTTTTGAGATGGAAGGGAAAAGACCCTTATAGATAAATTGTATGTCTAGTTTACCTAAAAATTTGATAGATACATATCTAAAATGAATGATTCAAGGATGCATGATACTTTTTAGAAGAGTGGTTGCAGGTTGAGCAAAGATAATTTGATGTTGGCTAGGTGCACTTAGTATGACACCCTATTTAGTTTGAAGGAATCCACCTTATATAACTTTATGAATGTAATGGATAAGTATGATTCTTGTAAATTATGAAACCATAAAAAGGGCCGCATTAGTGAGTAGGGTCTTAAAACCCTTATTAATAAAAATATGGTCGATGGTTTATCTATTAATTTATTGACTTAGATTTATGTGAACATTGTGTGCATAAAAAACAACATAGAGATTCCTTTAAATATGTTAGAGCTACAACTAAACATATTTTGCATGATATTCATATTGATGCCTTTAGTGTTGTGGATGTACTTTCCATTTGTAAATCTCATTAGTATGTTATATTTATTGATAAGTTCTCCAAATGTACATGGGTTTAATTTTTACAACATAAATCTTCATTATTTTCTATTTTTAAAGAGTTTAAAGTACTTGATGAGAAACAAGAAAATATAAAAGTAAAGGTTTTGAGAATGGATAATTATGGTGAGTATTGATCTAGAGGTTTTGATGATTACTAAATGCATGCAAGGATGGTTAGATAAAAAATAACTCTATACATTACACAAAAAAATGGGGTGGTAGAAAAAATGAGCAAGACTTTAATTGATAAAGCTACAAGCATGTTAAGTAGTGTAATCTTGAACACCATTTGTAAGTTGAAGTGGTACACACTACTTGTTACCTAGTTAATAAGTCTCTTACTTCTACTTTAGTTGATAAACTCCCTATGAAGGTATGTATAGGTAAAAAGACCATCAATTTCTCATTACAAAGTTTTGGAAGTGAGGCATATGTTTGTGTTCCTAAAAAGTAACATGCTTAGCCTATCTTTAAGGCTAATAAGTGTGTTTTCACAAGTTATGGATATAATATTAAGGGTTATAAGTTTTTGGATCCTACAATATTGAAAATTTTGTTTTCTAAAGATGTTATTTTTAGGGAGCTTAGGGTATTTATAAATGATGATGAATACCTCATGAAATTCCTAAGAAAATAGTGCATTTTGATATTAAGGATAAATCACAAGAAGATGCACATATTAAACAATAGAATGGAAACAAAATGAGGAAGGAGAAGGTTCAAATCCAAGTTTTGATAAAGAACAACAAGAGCCTATTATTATACCTCTCAAAAGGTCCACTAGAAAAAGTAAATTAGTTGAAAGTATAGTCCTTCTAATTATACTTGTGTATTTGTATTATTGTGTACTAAAAAAAATCATAGATCTTTATGAAGGAAGGTTTTTTTTTAGATGAACATGAGTCTTGGTTTGAGGCCATGGAAAATGAAATAAATCTTTGGGTAAATGTGACAAGTGGGATCTAGTTAAGTTGCTCAAGGGGAGGAAATCCATTGAATGTAAGTGGGTATTTAAAAAGAAATTTAGTGTAGACAGTAAGTTGGAGTGATACAATGCACATTTAATGGCTAAGGGTTACTCCTAAATTGAGGGAGGTATTTGGTGATATATTTTCTCATGTGGATAAACTAACCTTTATTGGATTCCTTTTATATCTTGTTCTTGCTTTTGGATTTAGAAGTAGAAAATTAACAACCTCATACTTTTATGGTGAAGGGATACAAGAACTTGGTTTGTAGGTTGAAGAGATCTTTGTATGGTTTGAAGTAGTCATTAAGAATATGGTATAAAAAATTGATGTTTTTCCATTGGATCATGACTTTGTTATAATTGAGGTAGATCATTGTGTTTATTTTAAATTAATTGATGTCCAACTGCTAATCATTGTTTTATAATGACATTTATCGGAAATGATAAGGAAACTTAAGTCATTTATTTGATTTTTTTGATATAAAAGATTTAAGAGTTGAAAAATACATTTTGGGTATGGAAATCTATAGGGATTGGGTTAATAGAAAAATTTGGTTAAATGAAATGAAGTACATTGACACTATTTTGCAACATTTTTTATACAAGATTGTAAACCAATTAACATTCATTTACTAGTTGATACTAAGTTCTCTCTAAAATAGTGTCTTAAAACAAATGATGAATTTGAAGAGATGCAAAAGTTTCCATATGCCAATGTTGTTGTAAGTCTCATTTATGCCATGATTTGTACAAGACTTGATATTGCCCAAGTACTGGGAGGTATTAGTAGGTTTATGTTGAACCTTGGTAAAGAACATTAGAATTATATTAAAAGGGTTTTTAGATATTTACGTGAAACTTCTAACCATTGTATTTGTTATCATGGGAATAATGATGTGGGTAGGATGGTTAATTTACAGGGCTTTGTTGATTCTAATTGGTTTGGTGATCTAGATTGCAAGAGGTGTATGAGTGATTGTCTTTTCTCTATTTGTAGGTTTTATTAGTTAGATGAGTAAACAAAAACCTATTGTCAGATTGTCCACTACAAAAGAAATTACATGGATGTGACATATACCTATAAGAAGGAAATGCTTACAAATGTTGTGTGCAAGTATTTTTTTAGTTGTAAAGATGAAAAATTTTATGTGTGTTTTAACAATCCTATTTGTCATAAACCCTAGATCTAAAAAATGTAATTTATCGCATAGAAAAAAAAAACTAAAAGAATAGTTGGAGATCTAAGAATGAGATATAGAGAGGAACCTGCTATGAAAAATTGAGCTTGAATTGGGTGGATAGGGGCATGGAACCCTATAACTGATATGCTACCTTTTTGGGATATGAAAACTTTGAAATATAAGTTATAGCCTGATATGTGTTTCATGTGACTGTCTGCTGGCAAAACTTCTAGATCTATCTTGCACACATGAAAAGAGGAGGAAAGGTTGTGTGTATAGGGGCTTTCCTCAATCAAACCTTGTTTTGGTATTTCTCCATGTACAAACAAATATGATGATCAAGAGGGCATGTCATAGGTTGAGAAAAGGCCAAATAGACAATAATTTACTAAAATGATAATGATAAATGGACAATGTTACCTTGATGTGAAATCCTTGATGAAGTGATGCCACACCACAAGCTACCGTAAATGTTGATTGATGGATGCCTTGATTTCTTGATAGACCTATAAAAGGTTAGTTCACAAACTTAAGAGATTGTTATAGCTAGCATGCAGAGGATAACTCATACATCGTCATAATAATGGCATGATTGATCATAATAGATTCTTGCACATAATAGCTTCATTCTTCCTAATGTCTTACAATCATTATCTTGATTGATGAAATTGTTATAATAATGTTGCTAATTCTGCCCTTGAATTTACCTTGACTACTCTTAAGATGTTCAATTTTCTTAATAAATTTTCTAGGATTTTCCTTAAGATTTGAAATGGTGAAAATGATTTATATTTATATGCATTTCTTCAATTCTTGCTAAATTAATTACTGACAGTTGACAAATAAAACTAGATTTTTAAATGTTAAAATGTCAACACTGGCATATTTAAATTGGGACCAAAATAGGTTGGACAGGGGCGCTAGTGCCCTTATCCAGACCTATTTTGGTACTTTTTGTATTGGTAAGTGAATAATAAATATTAAATCCCAATTTAAGTCTGATTTGTCGAAAATGATAATAATTTGGATAAATTATAAGCACAATTATGTCCAAGCACATAGGGGGGAGCTAAACCTAGTGTGAAATTATCAAGGATGACAATTTATAATGCTACAAAATGTTAGGATTAGGTGCCATTCATCTAGTAAATCCCTAAACATGTTTTAATTATTTTAACTATTGTTGGTAAAATTATTATATGTCTCCAAGGATCATTGAGAGGGTAGACTTGGAGTTTGGATGCCCCTCCTAGGTGGTAGGCAAATATTCATTATTATTTATTCTTACATGTAAGTAAAATGGAATTTAAGTAGGGAGTTACACTATGGAAGATATTAGAAATTAGGTAATAATTAATGCGTATGAGGATCTTCTACAAGTGGATCTTATGAAAAATTTGGACAATCTCCCCATAGAGAACCTAGGATTGGGATCTTGGTCAATTTGATTATTATGATAGAATCTATGATTCTAATGACAAACGAGGTGGGTTTAAGGTGTGCTAGAGGAATTACTTACTCTTCAATGTAGTCAACTAATTTTAGTGAGTTGTGAGATTCCCATGATGGACACATACACCTAGATTTGGGTGATTGGTCTTGGCCACTTGTTTTGGAATACCATTCATGGTATCATATATCCACATTTCCTATATATATTGGCGCCTTGAGATTGTGGTATTATGAGATTATTTGTAGGTCATTAAAGCACCATTATGTTGCTAGAATTCAAAGGGATAAACAAATTGTGTTGATGTAACTATTTTCAAAATTAATACAAGCTTGGATATCTTTAGGTGGATTTTTTTTTGCAAGGGTTCCCCACATAAACATTGTTTTATGATTTAGATTTTCTTTTATAGTTGATTTCAATTTTTTTACAGCCCACCTTTGATTTACAAATTAATTTTTACTTTACCTCAAATACAAGGATGATTATGTGATGATGAAACTTTGAAATTTAAATGCTATGATGAAATTTTATGCTAAATGATAGTTTTTATATTTAAATGAATTATTGATTAATTATGCAATGATATGAATATGATGTATATGTTGTAGCTAACTACTTGGTTGTTTCTTTAAGTGAAATGTAGGTTCAATTTAACACCCTCCAGTGGGAGAGGGATAGTATCACCTAGGAGAGGAGTTGGTCTATGAATCATCTGGTATTGCTATCTGAGTGGACACATACACACACACACACATTCCCTTAGGCTATTTGGAAACCTCGTCGTGTTAGTTCAAATATCAAGTTATGTGAGTCATAAATATAAGTTGATAGGTTAAGTATCTTTAGAGAAAGTAAAACCCCCTTCGTTAAAGATCTTATTAAATAATCAAAATATATAGATTTTAGACATTTTTTGTGATTATATATATGTATATGAATATGCTAATAAATAAGAATGTCATATTAATATGGCAATGTTATCTCTCTTAAGTCGTTGAAGCTAATCTAATTTAAAAAGGCTTTAAGAAAGCATTTAAAGAGAGCCATTATGGGGCCATATTATGGCACCAACTTAGGCATTATCAACTGATTGGGAAGCCATGTAGGTGGTTGTGTAACTAATTTTAAATTTAAATTAAAGCCACATAAAGTGGTGATACTAAATCATTTTTCACATGCTCTTATTCTAATGGTCATTACAACTTGGGCATTAAGGTTGGAAAGTGGTTGTGAATTGTGGTGTATTGCAAGTCGTGCCTTCCAAAGAGGCATTGATTGTAGAGTTTCAAATTGAATTTTAAATTCAATGTGTAACCATATCCGTTTGTGGTTGTTGGCTTGATAAGAAAACTATATTTCAAGCATTGTAGCCACAGTGTGGTTGTTAGTTGAATTTTATTATTGCATTTAAACCCATTAGTTGAAAACAGAGGCATACAAGGTCGTAATGGTGCCTGTAGAAGGATATTGTTTGAACTGCTTCTTTAAATCAGAGTTATTTAGAAGAGTCGTGGCATATTTGGAAAAAGTGGCACCTCTATTAGAGGAATACTATTGATGATTCAGTTAGAAAATATCTAAATAAGGCAGCGAGATAGAATAGATAATATGAAGTCTTTTTTTTTGTTAGTAAGATATCAGAGGTCTTTGTTTTGTGAGTAATATATCAAGGATAATCAAATGTTGGCCGTGGGAGTGAGGAGAGAGTATTTTTTATTCATTTTACTCTAGTTTTCCATTAAGAATAGAGTAGAAAGTTCGTGGAAGAGATTACCGTGTTATATTGCATGTTTTGATAGAGGTTTCTGAAATGGAGCAGCACTCAAGTGCCAAGTTGTTCTTCCTTCTACGCTTGGAAAAGGGTGCAATGCACCAAAGAGGAATTGGAATTTGGGACTGTATCTTAGGATTTAGGAGTGTAGTAGTTTTCTTCAATCTTTTCCAGGCATGGCTAATAGTTCTCTTCTTCTCTTCTTTAATTTGATAAAAGTTCATGTGTGTGTTTAATCATGCAAATGCAAGTATGTGACTGTTTTGAAAACATATAAAGAAGCATTTATAAACTCATGTATTCAAGATTATTTATGTTTACTTATAAGAGAATAAAAGATGGTATGGATTATTATTAATTTAGTGGATAGGCTGAGTGCTCACACCAGTAACCAAACTAGATATAGGGAATTTTAAGAGAGCCTAAGGGAAAAGCTTTAGAACCTCTCTAAATTGTGTTTTTCCAAACAAACTAAAATCTTAAATTCAATTAGTGAATATTTGAAAATGGTATTTCTTCCATTCAATAAGACAACGCCTTATATTTTATTTTTATCACCATTTATATTATATTTTCAATGTAAAAAATCTTTAAGAAATGTAAAGAAAGGTCTGAAGTATAATAGAGATGAAGTCTTTATTATTGTTCAAAATTTATAGGTATTTCATAATTGACTAGGAGTCATTGTTATCCATTGATTTGAGATCAAATATCTAGAGAAGAGGACATGTTATGTTCTTGTCATAAACCAAAGACCATAATACTAAGAAAATAGTTTACTCCTTTTGGCTAATTAAAGGACTAGAATAAGAGGCAATTGCTTAGACCCAAATGTTATGAGAGTGTAACATGGGTGTTTGAGTTAGAAGTATTAAATCTACTTAGTCGAATAAATGACTTTAGTGAAGTCATCACTTTTTGAGAAAGAATCTATTTGAGTAAGTTAATCTTTGGGTCAAACCAATAGTTTGAGTTAGCCTTAGGTTAGTAAGATTTCCAAGTTGAGTTAGAGGTGGGTGAACTTACAACACCACTTTCTAAGAAAGTGGATGAATATAATTCAAAATTTGGCCAAAGTAAGTGCAATAGTCTCTACTTGTACTCAGAGGTTCACTGTACCCTAGAGTTACCCAATCAGTAGTGTCATGCACAGTTAGAGAGTATCTATAGTTGTATATCTATATTGGCTAAGTAGGACACAAATCTAGAACTCAGATGGCAATACTAGGGGGCCATTGACTATACTCTTCATTGAAGGGTAGGACCACTTCTAGTTGGAAGGTGTATGGGGGACCATTGGTCTGTGGTTGGAGGTAAAGTGCCTGGGTGATGCTCTCCTTCTTGGAGATGACATGTTGAGGCTTGTGAGATAGAAATAAAAATTAAGATATGAAAATTCTTGACCTTGTTCTCTAAAGTTAAAGGTTATATCTTTATTTAAATGCTATCATTTATGTGGAAAATTGGAAATGGTAAAGTTGCATAATCTTTACATTTTGTAAAGTAAAAATGATTTATTTATGAAATGCTTATGTACATTTTATTATGCAATTGCAATTTATATTGTTAAAAGAAAAAAATTATCTCTTATTTTCATGGAATGGAATTATTTACTACATGAATTTAAAACCCAAGTAATTTTCTTTTCAAAAGGATGTGGATGTTTCACATTTCCATATGATATATCATTGTTCATGATTTTGGATGCACTAAAGTTCAACATTTCTTGTTGTATTGTTTCACCCTATTTTTAACATATTGGAGACATTTATAGCAATCTTCATAGACCTGTGTTGCTCTCCAAGTCGATGGACATATATGAGGCATTTTATCATGCTCATTACCTTGAGGTAGATAATCCTACATGATCTCCTATGATAAGTGGAGATAAATCCAAAACTAATCAGGGAAATTCCATAAACTCTAACAAAAAATCTATAAATGTTGTGATAATTGTGGTAAGAGATACTATATGCCTCCTATACATGAAGAACACATAGTAATTAATAAGGATAAAGAGTTCTAATGTAATTTTTTAGATTATAAGGTTTCTTGAAAATTACTAAGAAAGTTGATATGTTGGAAAAAGAGGCATCATTTAACATTATGATTCATGTTGAGAATGCTAAGATTGATGCACTATTAGATTTATGTATCATACTAACTTGATTTCTTACAAAATTATCAACACACCAAGCCATATGGTTTGGGTTGGATCAAACAAGGTGCTAATGTGTCATCCAATAAGCAATATAGAATGATTTTTTTTGTCACTTCTAAGCTTGTTGATAAAATGGTTATCAATGTTGCTCCTATACATGCTTGTGAGTGTCATACTTGGTAGCCCCTACACATATGACTAAAAAGAAATATAATAAGTACCACCTCATCAAGGGTGGAAAGGGCTTCATATTGTATGCTTACAAAGGCAAATATTGGTCATTCCCTTGGAGAGAATTAAAGTTTATCAAGTTCCTCTATATTCAAGAAGGGAAGAGTATGATGAATTCCTACTTAATCCAAAGAGGATAACATTGCAAGTAAATAGGTATATACAACAAAGTGACAACACATTATAGAAAGCAAGAAGGGAAGAAGAAAAGGAACATAAAATAGAACTAATAACATACCCTAGAAAAACCCTCATATGGGAAAATCCTACCATCCAAAGTACATGCCCAATGTATTGGTTCTCAAAAAGTTTACAATACATTTATAGAGCCTAATGCTTCATAAAATATAAATACTACAAATCAAGAGAAATTTTAATAACATAAACCACACTCTAGAGACTTGTTAAAAACCATTTACAATCTCTATCTCAATCCCTCAATTAATAGGCCAATGAGACCTAAGAAACATTCAATAATTTATCAACATGGGCTCAAAATGTAATGCTCACCACACAACCCTAGAGGAAGTTGTAATTCACTACTTAAGCACACCAATTTTTTATTTTTTTATTTTTATTTTTTTTGTTTAAGTACCAATAACATGTAAGATGAATACACATTGCCAACAACCTCTAAGGCCATGAGACAAAGATTACTTTAAAACCCAAACAACAATTAACATCAATTGAAACCAAAACATTAATCACTTACAGAAATAAGATTACATACATCCCATACAAGATAAATTACAACAAGGATAATAAATACCTCAAGATTCCAATTAACAACATTTAAACAATAAGATTACAACACTCATTCCCCGAATGAGGTAAATCCAATAAGCATATTACAAATTACAAATTCCACCTTGATAACAAATGAGGGGTAAAAGAATAAAGATCAACTGAAAAGAACGAAGCCAGAAAAGCAACTACATCCAACGAGCTCTCCAACATGAAAGTCTCATCCACACGAGCAAGAGAAAAAACCAACGGATTAAGAAGCACGTGCCACCCACCACATGGAACCCAAAGGTCCCACTCCCTCCGTGCTAGGAGATAGTAACAAGGATTTCCTAGACAAGACCATCTACCTCTAGACACAGGCTAGCACAACTGAACTGAAACAAGAACAAATACCACATCACTTAATATCATGGTTACAATGCTTCCAAAGTACAAAAATTGAGTACAATCACTGTACAATAAAAAAACCCACGGTACAACACCATACCGACTGCTGTCATAGGAGGAGTGTCATCGCAAAGGTTGCATGGGATCTCCTGGCAAGTCTTCCTAGGTCCCGGCCCCCCTCTAGGGATATCCTAGAAACCTCAACCGACTCCCGGCCCCACATGCACACCAGAGCGGAATCGATTATCTCTCGTAAAGACAAGATAACGATCTTGCCATTCCAGGCCTTCCGACTCATCTCAAGTCTTGTACAAGCCCTTGAGCCAATGAGCGAGGCTAAATTATCTTATTAATATTCAAAGCTACTCTATCCCTAGTATAAGTTATTTAATTTCCACTTAATTAACTGACTCTCACACGAGTTATCCTGGAGCCACTTTGGGCCTGGCGCTCGTTGAAAGCCACTCCCCTATCGACAACACATAACTCAACCACATACCAAGGGTAGACAATGCACTAACACTTATCACACATAATCAATACACCTCAACAGGTAACACATCACTACAAATGTACAAAACTGAAACCAAAGCGTGCACTACCCAAGGCTACCACAAGGTTGACTAACATAATGATAACCCACATAATGAACTGAAAACACGACTCAACCTTTAATCACAAGGTCACACAACCCATACGAAGAACTAGGTTTCCACTGATACAAGTCTCATGTACTACCCAAGAAAGACAATAACCAATCACAAGGGAAACAACATCATCTCAAGAAACACAACTGGAAGACTTACATGATCAACAAGAAATGACTTAAAGTCAACAATCATATAATCACACGTTCTTTAAATGTCTAAAGATGTAATTTTGGAAAACAAACTTTTCTCATAACACGGAAACCAAAGTACATATCAAAGGTTGACTCATGTACAACCACCCATACCAATAATGAACCCCTATCTGGAAGGCTTTCAAGACATTCTCTCTATCCCACCAACATCGAAGACGAACAATTAAACACTGAAAACATTTCAGACACTTAAGTAAGCTAATGTTCGGATTTCCTAAATCCAATCAAACACAGTTTCCATCACTTGCAATCATCCAATCAATAAACTTATTTCTTTTCACAACATAGAAATATTCAAAGAACAGATCATTTACTCTAAATTTCACAACCGTATTCCAATATCAAGACATTTTAATAAATAACATCATCAAATTGGAATTAAACCAATCAATAACTCTACGTCTCACAATCATATACAGTAATTAAATCCACTTGATTAACAAAACATTTCAATTAAATAATAAGTCCCTCCTTTCTCTAAGTTTCGCCACTATATTCTATAATTAAAACTTCTTAATAAATAGCACTTAGATCAACAAATCAGTCTTCAATTTCAACTCGACATTAAATAAATCCACTAAGTCTTATCTCTACTTGAACACGAATTCATTCCAACAAATTTACTTAATAGAGCATACTCGATGTATATCCTGATATATATTTAAATATTTAAATCACATCGTCAATATTAAAGAATCTAAACCAATAATTTATATTTCGTTTTCCCAATCTCATATCTTATTAAATCCAACCTTTAAAATAAAAGCAAATGATTATTTAAAATCTCCCTTTTTAAAATATATCCTTTGACTATTTAAAATTCAACGTTCCAATTAATTCATTGGAATATAAAATCCACTTTAACTTCTATCCCGTAATAAAATCATCTTAAGATAATCTATATTTTAAATCTTTCTATTTAATTTCATTTGTCTCAATTATCCGTAATAATCAAAATCAAATTATAAATAAATTGAACTTTGATAAATAAGGTCATCTGATTGGAATAAATCATTTGTTAACCCTAAGCTCCTCAATTATGTTCCATAATCAAAATTTTAATGATTAAAACCCGTCTAATTAAACTAAGTCATTCTTTATCTCAAGTTTCACTATTATATTCAAAATCAAAATATTTTAATAAATAAACATTTAATCAAATTACTTAACCTATATTTCAACATAAGATAAATAATTTAATCAAAATCAAAATCAATATTTTAATTAAAAAACATTTGATCATTCGTCAATTTCATTTCCTCTATACCAATGCGATAATCATTTCCAATTAATTCCTATTTTTAGATATTCAAATATCATTTAAAAGCACGCCTCCAAAATATCATTTAAAATTCCAAGACTTCCCGATTAAAACCAAATTTGAATAAATTCGATTAAATAAAAGAACTCAATTTATTTCATCTTTGACGATAAAATCAACTCCTTAAATAAATTATATATTAATATCCATATACATAATTTAAAATTAATAAATATAATATATATATATAATAATAAATATAATATATATATATATAACTTAAAAGTAATATACATATTATATATATATTATAACAAATATATATTAAAAAAGGAAATTACACATAAACATTTGATCATTCGTCAATTTCATTTCCTCTATACCAATGCGATAATCATTTCCAATTAATTCCTATTTTTAGATATTCAAATATCATTTAAAAGCACGCCTCCAAAATATCATTTAAAATTCCAAGACTTCCCGATTAAAACCAAATTTGAATAAATTCGATTAAATAAAAGAACTCAATTTATTTCATCTTTGACGATAAAATCAACTCCTTAAATAAATTATATATTAATATCCATATACATAATTTAAAATTAATAAATATAATATATATATATAATAATAAATATAATATATATATATATAACTTAAAAGTAATATACATATTATATATATATTATAACAAATATATTATCCTGGAGGAGATGAAGCCCTGTGGTGGCTGCTTGCAGCCCCTCCCCATCCATGGGGAGCGCTGCACAGCCAGCGCCCCCATGGATGGGGGGTGGCTGTGGGCAGCCCCACATAAAATTAAAATTTTATAATTTTTTTTTAAATTTCAACAATTTCGTTTAAAAAACGAAAATCAAACCCTCCCCTGCGGATTTTACCAGTGTAAACAGAAATTTTGAAAACAAATATAAATCTTTTAAATTCAAACTCAATTAGTTTGCCAAAACTTTTGTTGGAGAGTTTGAGTTTTTTTTTTTTCTTTACCAGAATTTTTAATTTCTCTCCTAAAATGTCAACAATGGTTTGTTTTTAGAATTTGCAAATAGATTAAGAAGAGTTTTCCAAGAGGTTGAACCTTTCAAAATAAGTCATGAACAAACTTTAAATTTCTACCAAAAGAAATCAAGAAAAATAAGTAAAGAACCTGATTTTTTTCTCCACAAGCTTGAATTCTTCCAATGGAGATCTTGCTTTGCTTTTGAATTCAACTTCACCAGTTCAATCTTCCTTCCACCAATTTTTCCAAGACCATTCCAATTTATTTTTTTTGCTCTCCAATTTCAATCCTCCATTTTCAAAAAATCCCATTGAAAATAAAATCCTAATTTCCTTATGCAAAATCTTTCCCCCAAATTTGTCAAAACCCTAAAAATGACTCACCCGCTAAAATTTATTGCCAAAAAGGAGATATTTTCTATTTTGGCAATTTAAAAATTCAATTCAATTTCCAAAATGCATTTTGCAAAAATATCCTTTTAAATAAAATTCATTTTCAACCAAAAGTTAATTAAATTTCTTTAACCAAATGAATTTAACAATTCACAAATAAAATTCTTTTCAACTTTTATTTCTAAAAGTAAAATGTAAAGCATAATTCTAATTTTTCATTTAATCCAAAATCTAAAGATGCCAACCCAACCAAATTGATTTAATTTAACCCTATTAATTTAATTAGTCAATAAAATAAATCTAATTCATAATCAGATTATTTTATTAATTAAATTAAATTAATTAATTAATCACTAATTTTCCAACATTTCAATAAGACGAAACAATCATCATTTATAATTTTCAAAAGCCATTTAATCACTTTTATCTTGCAATTTAAATACAAAGCCAAGGAGGAAACTAACAACATACAATAACTGAGCCCAACTACAAACCAGACGACACACTATGGTTAGGGTGACGACTTGACACAAAAAACCTAGCTACTATGTCCCAATCAATTTTCGTTGGTCAATGGACACGCTCAAACCTGGAAACCAGGTGGAGTCGATGTCATGTACCTGCCAACCTGCAACAAAGAGCATGTCGAACGTGCATATATACATAATATGATCAATCAAACCGTGAAGAGGAAATCTCAGAATCGTAGGGCACTCGCAAGGAGTGATACAATCTGTCCCCTTCACCAATACAATATCACTAACTGACGCATCTAACATCAATAACATGATCATCAACATAAAACATCGTTAAATCAAATATCTTCTAAGTTAATCCAAAACATGCCATAAGGGTAACATTAGGATAACATCACATCGAAATATAACATCCACATTGTATAACAATTGCAATCAAAAGCAACCTAGTTCCAAAGTCAAAGCATAATTAGACACAATCATAACAGGGAAGAACAATGCCGATCAAAGAGCCAAAACGGAGGGGTGTTACACAAAATCATGAGCCAACACCAAACCCAGAGTGGTCCACATTCACCCATGTGATTCTCTCTAAGTAACTCATTTGGGAATAGTGTAACTCTTGATTTGTCTCTAAGATGAGGTAATAATCACACTTACACACTACTATTTTAACCAATTAAAGAATCTTGGTTGTAGTGTTTCATGTGGATTTTGCACCCTGTTGAATATGGAATTCAACAATCTAGTGTAACATGGGAATGATCTCAAAAGTATGAATACTTAGATAAGACCAAACCTTTGGAGAAAGGCCAGCTTCCTATGGATGTCACCTAAACTATTAATTTGATAAGGAAAAGGGTAAGAAAATGCTTGCATAAAACTGGAAAAGGTGAAAATAATGGTAAAACTGAGTGATACACCAAACTGTTAAGAGCTATGAAATACTAGGACTGTCATACACTTGGTCATTTTTTATGAAATTTGAAAATACATAGCTTGTTAGTGTAAGTTTATGCATAAATATTTCATGAACAAGTCTATTTTGCATATATTCTCAAGAAGGAAAGACAGAGTTTCACAAACTAGAGGCTTCTATGCAATTTTGTGACACAATTCATAACTTGCATATTCCTACTTTTGCAAAAAAGGCATAAGATGAGACAAAGCTAAAGGAGAAAGAAAATCTCACAAAGAACTTGATCAATCACCTGAAATGCACAATACTTGCAAGAAACAAGAAGGTAAACGAACTCTTTAATGATCTCCAAGGTAAAAAACCTGTATTTCATACTCCAAAATGATGAGTTACAAAAGATGCTCAAAACTGTTACAAAGGACTATATCAGTCACAATCTCCAGAAAATTTTGCATAATCAGAACTGACTCAAAAGAGTTACAAAATGTGGCTAAGTAGCCAAGCT
>VDFB02169358.1:21940-32117 GCA_007258455.2 Sequoia sempervirens
TTGCATAATTTAGAACTAAGTGTCAAATGAGTTACAAAAAATGGCTAAGTAGCCAAGCCAGAGTTGCTCCACAAACCAAGGTTCTAGAAGGCCTTGGGTTGGATGCAACCATCATCCCTAAAATCTAGTCTCTAGATCATCTCCAAAAGGGCTCCAAATGTGAGAAAAATTCAAACATGACTTAATCCATCAAGATGACTCACAAAACTGACCTCAAAAGGCTCTTAAGAGCAATAAAAACCTCCTAGACGCTCTCTAAATGTTTTCAACAACCTTATAACCTCCCTAGATGCTTGGAAAGTCTTTATCACAAGCATATCTCCTTTTTCTCTTTAATGATATGTTGCAAAGCTTCAATAACTCATTTACATTTGAACCTATATTCTATTTTCTTGCATTTAAAACATAATACTTGAATTAAATGATTTATAAATTTATCATTTAATTCAAGCAATTTACAATATAGAGTGGTGCAAAAAATAAGAAACCGACCTCCATGTATTGGCAAAGACATAACAAAAGGTTTACTAGGTCAAAAGAACCTAGGATGAAATACTTCTTGAAGACAAAAGCTATGGTGGTATTAGTGGCTTTGATTTTTTTGATAAAAAAGTGGAAAAGAAAGCCAATCCTCCATCATGGCTTAGGGTTTCAACCCTAAATCAAAACATAAAGAAAAATGAAAATCATTTGTTCATTTGCTGCGGCTCATGGAGAAGCTACGCTTGCCCGATACATGAGGATTGAGTTGCTTTCGACCAAGATCTTTCTGTGATTTTTAAGCGGGCGTGTATGCATCTTCATGGTCGTTATTTATAGAATCACAGGCAAGTTGTTCAAATTTTCAAAAATAAAGGTGAACTTTCACTTTCTGTGATTTTTTCCTGAAGTTCATGGGTTTTGACCTTAATGATTCTCATATATTTCTGTGTTTTATTTTCTTCCATTTATGTGATTTCCTATGCTTGATTTTCTTATCGAGCTTTTGAGGAGCTTCCAATACTGCCAAGGGTTTGCAGATTTTGTGAGGTAAGCTCATTTCTGTTAAGGTCCCGACCTTTTGATCTGAGATTTCCTTATCAAGTAGGATTTTGTCTCTGTGAGTTCTCATAAGCAACTTTCTACTTTTTGGCTGAGGATGTAATGAAACCCACAAGGGTTTTCTTGTAGCTTCAAGCTATGATGATTATGGTCTTATTTTACTGCAGCTACCCGCACCTTCACATTACCTCCTCTATTTTTTATACTTTAAAGAAATTAGGCCTCCATCATTCACTAGGCCATGGGTTTTCAACAACTTCTGTTTAAAAGTAAAAGCTCAACTTGTTTGAGCATTCTAGGTTGAGGGTTTACATATTTTGCTTTTGTGTTTCAAAGGCACTTGGCATGACTTATTTTCCTCCTTGTGGATGCCCATGGTTCTTGAAGATATGGGGTTTATATAAGAGCTTATGGTTGAGAGCTTACTCCATGGCTCACCTTCGTTGTATGTCCCATAATCTTTATGTGTCTTTTATGCTATTTCTATAGATTTGAATATGCTTGAAAACTAGTTCATCTACAAAAATGTATACATTTTATTCCACATTTTCTTACTTTTCTACAGCCGTGGCATAATGGCTTTCTGGGTCACTTAGATATTTTCTATGTAAAAATGAACAGTCATTCTTTGCTTCCAGGTTTCATTTCCTTCAAAAGAATCTGCCACTGCTTTCATTTTTTGTAAATACATCACTGTTATGAGATTTAACATTTAAAAAAAAATGATTTTCTTAAGGTTGCGGCCCTAGATTTACAGGAAGAATATTTTCAAAACCATGGCTTCATTCCTTCATTCTTTCCTCTGAATCCTGCTTTTTAAGGCACAACTATGCTATATTTAAATCCTTTTGTAAAAATATAGAAGAGAAAATGGCTGGGAATATCTGTCTTTTCAACTATATTTCTAAAGATTTTGCCTTAATTTATACATAGTGTAATGGCCCACTTATTTCTCAAAATATTGGGTTTTCCCTTATTGTCAAGCACTTGTAGTGTTGAAACTGCAACTAATTCTTTTAACTCCTTAAGAGCGGACCATGTAACTGTAGCTGCATTTTTTTTATATATGATTGTGTTCCTTAATAGGACAAGGTAAACAATTACATATGTTATCTTCATTGAGCATCACTAATTATATGAATGTCACCTTCAACCATGTATAGATTGGAACAAACATCTTATGCATAATCATTGATGGTTGTTTTTTATTACTTGATGCCTGTAAACACTGTTAAAATGTGATGTGATTTCAACATTGGATAATAGTGAGGGACTGTCTCTTGATGTTTATGAATACCATAATCTCTACTGATATGAGCTAGGCTCAACCCTTGTAGGAGCCATTTATCTCCACTCATTTTAATCAGATAAATAATTGCACTTGTTGCACACATGGAACAAACAAGTTAGAAAAAATGACTGTCTTTTGTGTGTATGTTGACCAGATGGTTTTCCTAGACACCTAAGGCATTCATTGATATTTAATACACATGGAGATGAGTTAATACATGCATAGGTGGATGATATAAATGATCATGTATGGTTATGACCCTTCATTGCTTAGAGTACAACTCTAATACATTGCTTGACTACTACAGGAATAGGAGCCGCAAGGAAATTAGGAAGGACAAGCAACAAGGACAACACCGAAGCAAGGCAAGCACTAGCCAGTCATTCAGGAAATGACTGTTCATCCCTCTTACATGCACATTTATTTTCCTTTATTTATTCATGTATTAATTTGTCTTTATTTGTATCAAGGAAAAGTCAATCTCATGGCTTGTTGTGTGAGACACATGTATCTAATTACATTCAATAAAGATTAAATTTTCAAAAGATTGTAAAATCTTTTATGTTTCATTCACTTGTATGAATGTAATAGTTTTGTGTTCTTGTAATCTTGTAAAGTTGTTTCATTTGTATAATTGAATGTAACATAGAAGGATTAATAAAAATGTACCATTCATTTTGAAACATAGATGGCTCTTCCGATTGAACGTGGGTGAAAATCACGGTAACATGTAGTTCTCGGAAAACCCATATTCATGACTTCTCACAATTGTCATAAGATAAATTACACATAGTGGAGAGTGATAACAATGGAATTTCAAGATTGGATTCAACTAGTGCACCCTTTTCCATTTTGAAACACTATTTATAATATTATACAAATATTAAATAAGTATCTAGACCTAAGAGCTGCAAGTTGTACAACACCTAGTACCTTAGGCCTTACAATCTCCCACTTGTGTATACATTATAAGAATCCTAAGGATTTCTCAATATAATGCACTAATACTAGGGATTGATCCCTAAAGCCATCCTACATCCTCTTAAATTCTTTATACTCACATGCTTCATCAATGCATTTACAAATTAACAAAAGTATCCACCTTTTCAACAGTAACCCCCTTATCCTCCATAATGTCACAAACAAAGTGATACTACACATCATGTGCTTCATTTGAACATGAAACCTACGATTCTTTAACTTGAGTTGATGGTACTCTAGCTATCATACTAAATCAACATTGTTCCCTAACTCAACCTAACATCTAATCATAATCTCTAGAGCCACATTACTTCCTTATAGACATAAGTAGTTGTCATGTACTCTACCTTTGTAGTTGGCAGTTTGACCACAAGTTGTTTCTTGCTCATCCAAATAACCACGTCAACAAATACGTCAAATAAATACCTATTGGTAGATCTTATGCATCCACAACATTTCTTGTCGAATCACAATCCATCAATCCCTATATATTCATTATCTTGCTCAAGTCTAAACCTCCTTGCTAGCAAATCAAATGCTCATTTATGTTTCTTGAAAATACCAAAAGATCATCCTCACTATAGTTCAATTCTCCTTTCTTGGAATTAGCATATACTTGGCTAGGACTCGAATTGTACTACATAAGATTATTGATTGTACTTGCATAAAGATGTGGTGCATGTCCTCTATCTCATTAGTGTCAAAGGACATTGCTCAACTTAAAACTTTGTTCCCACGGGAATGCGAACATTCATTAGTTTGCAATCTTGAAACCTCAACTACTCTAAAATAGAGTTAATATACATCCTTTGACTACAATCTTGAATCCTCAACTACTCCAAAATAGAGTTAACATACATCCTTTAACTAACCCAAAGTTTTATGTTAGCTCTATCCCTTGTGATCTCCATCCCTAAGATAAACCTAGTTGGCCCAAAATCCTTCATTTTAAATTGTAATGAGAGCTGTTACTAGAGCACCTTGATCATGCGCTTATTTTACCAATAAATATTTTGATAAATTAGCTTCTAAACATTACTATTATGAATATCATATATTATAATTATATGTTTTGTAGCTATAAAGTATTTGAATATTTGAAGAGGCATCACAATTATGTAAGTGTATTTCAAAAACACATTCATGCCATTACAATCAACACCTTGCTATTGTAGTCACACCTCTTTAACATAATTAAATATTATGAACTTTATTATTAGTGAAATAATATTCTTACGTTTAAAGCTATAATTTTTAAACAAATTTTTTAATTCAATACTAATGACTTAATATTAATTATCATTAATACCTGACACCATTACCTAATATAGCACAAAATTACAGAGATCATGGATAACATTAGGTAGTAATCCTGTGTCTTTTCCTTGTATTGTGGCATGGCCGATATAGATGCTGACGCAAATCCTTCAAATGCAGGCTTTTGCCCAAATATGGATGTTGCTGGATATGACAACGACAGTCAAAATAAAATCGCTATAATAATAAGTTCATGAATTGACATTTTACAGATCTGAATTCTGGGTTTTGATCTTCAATCTTACCAATCTTACACAAGGTACGATTGTTTACAACTGTAAGATTTGGCCTGAGAATTAACTACTGGAATTTTTGCAGGAGTTTTTTAGATGTTTTTTTGCCTGTCCGAAACAGGTTTAATGACATGGGATAGGATGTTTTCTAGCTGTTGGAAATAGGTTTAATGGTGTGAGACAGGTATGGTGGACATTTGTGGACTGGCAAGTCTATATGGAAAGTCTATTGGCTAATTATAGATTCTAGATTAGAAGAGGTAAAGGTAAAGGATAATAGAGGTAAGAGAACTCGTTAAGGTAGGAAAGAGAAAAAAATATAATATTAGAAAAGCAAGAGATTATGGTAAAATTGAAAGTATTTACAATCTTACAAGTGATTTTCTAAGGATCAAATTTGTATTGGAGGGGACAGATTTTTCAAGTAAGAAGGATTGGAAAACTAAGTGAAGAGGATATTAGGCATTTCAAAGTTGCATTGATGAGTATGGAATATAAGTACCACCTTCTAAAAAAAGAGGCTTTTGAACAACTCTTGTTTCTTCTTGGATGAAGATCTAACCTTAATGCAAGAAGAGGGGAGAAGAGTGAAATTGACCAAAGAGAAATGAGGGACGAAGGTAAAAGGGCATGATTGCAAAATGGACAAGCCATCATCACCAATTTATTGTCTCAAAACACATTAGCATATCAAGAGGGTAGTAAAGGGAAAACAAATAGTGGTAGTAGAGATTGTATCAAAGCAAGAATGAGTGAAAAAAGGTAAACGTTTTGACTTGAGCCTTTGGCCCCAAGAGAAATAACTTGTAGGCCACACCAAGGAGCACTTAAAACTAGTTTTTTGGAATTATAAAAGTTACCCATGGAGAAGGGGACCTAGGTTAGGGACTTTAAGTAATTGAAGAGACATAATATGTCTCACAAAAACTCAAGCATGATGGCGCAAGATGCCTACAATTTCAAACGATGCAGTTGGAATGGAAAGGGTTATAGTGGAATAATGGTCCTAATAAAAGAAACATGGGGAAGAAACATTCAATTGGAAAAAGAGAATCAAATAATCAAATACAATTGGGTTAATTTTTTTGAGAATGATAGGCACATAAACATTATAGTGTTTTATTTTCTCCTTGGGTGTCAAAAATCTACAAAAAATGGGTTAGATAATATGGATCATTTTGCAACACTAAAAATATATATTTCATCTTACTCGGGAAACAATGGAAACTCTTTTATTAGGTGACTTTGATGTGAGGACATCTAATGAGCAAATTGGTATCTTAATATGCAATAAGGAGGATAATAATCCTCTATGGCTTATTCAAGAGGAAAATCACCAATGGTCAAGGTGTTAAGCAAATAAATAGGATATCAACCATCTTTTCGTGAAAAACTACTTGCTATATGTGGAAATTTTGATTTGATCATTTGCAATGGTATGAATAGATCAAAGAGCTTTAAAAATTATACATGCAAGACTTACAACAAAGTAAGTGTTGTTGATTATGTTGTTTTTTCATAAAAATTGATTGATAAGATAACAAAGGTTGTGATTGAAAATCCCCTTGGTGATTTAAAATTTGACTATAATTCAATACAAATTTTTCTATCTTGGTAGGGGAGAATTAGTATATGATATAGGAACAACCCACCCACCAACCTTCAACAAAGGGAAATATTCTTTTAGCCTAAGAAAACTACAATATCATCAAGGAAAAATTAAGTCAATTAATGCAAAAAGAAAGAAAATGATCAAATGGTCTAAAAATTCATGAGATAACAAGCATAATTTAAGAGGAACTTGAGAGTTGTAAACAAAAAAGAATAAGAAGAAGAAAATAAATTATTTTTGATAAACATATGGTTTGATGAGGATTACAAAGTTGTAATGAGAGCCATTAAGGAGCTAGCAAAAGGGAAGAACATAAAATTATACATGTATATTTTAAAAGTTAAAAAACTTGGTGTTTATGAACACAAGGAGAGAAGAACTAATATGACTAGGGTGTTAGAAACCAAGATCAGAAATGCAAACCAAAAAACCTTCCATAGAAGAGAAAATTAGAAAAAACAAAGCTATTGCAAAAAGATGTGCAAAATATTATTATTTAGGAATTCATAATTACATGAGATGATTTGCTTTTATAAAAGCAAAGTATGCATAAGCCTAATCTTATCTTGAGAAACAAGATAGCTCAACAAAATAAGGATGAGAATAATTAACCTAGGAATTAAAATATTACCTAAGTAAAGTTATGCAAGTGTAATTAACTAATTAATTACACCAACACCCCCCCATAAGTGCAACTTAGGGAGACTAAAAAAGCATGCACCTAAATGCTAGGATGAATGCAAGAAAGCATGAATGGGTCCCGACAACAAGGCCTGATCAGGTACCCATGTACAAATGCAATAATAAGGTAGAGAAGGAAAACCCAGTGGGACAAAACCCCCCTACAATGAGATGACTGCTGCAAAAAAGCATTGGAAGAACATTGTGGAGTAACACTGGAACCGCAATTCGACAAGCAAGGAAAGATACTTCTGTCTACAAGAAACCAAAGCGAAATCATAATAATGTGACAACAGACTCGATGCCACGGAACAATGGAAAACTCACAAAGTGGAACAACCCTGGAATCTGTGAAGCAACAGTAGATGAAATGATGAAAAAATCTAGAAACCGTGTATTTCGATGTCGATGCCAAACTGAGAATAAAACTATTCCATGGGAACAAGTACCATAAAGACTCTGGAACATTAACCATAAAAACATGGCCCTCAAACTGAGATGGATCTGAACCAATGCAGATCTTCAATAACCATAGACTCTGAATCTAAAGTGTGAACCGATGTGAATCTGATATGTGTCAAGCAAGAGAAAGATGTGGCCAAAAGAAACTAGGAAACCAGATATAACCCATGCAAGTTGTCATAAATAACAAGATGAAGATCAAAATGCATACACACTTTAATCAAATTATTATGCAAGAAACCCCCCTAATGGAACTTTATCTTAGTTCATTTATCACAATAACCCAACAATTATAAAAGGAGATAATGTTAAACATGCATAAATAGAAAATAAAAATAGACCTTAGATCTATGTAGAGGACTGAACCAGCTTTCCAATGCCACAAGAATGGCGAAAAAAGGATCACTGAGTCAAAAGATATGCCCTCCGAGGCAAAAAATCCTTCATCTAAGTTCAAGGACCTGCAAAATAAATCTAGAGAAAAATCAGAAGAATCTACCTTGACCACTAGATCAACATCGGAATCAACTTTCCAATGGTATCTCGTTTGTGAAAAAAGGACACCGTACGCAAAAGTTATTCCTGATTTTGTAAAAGTGTTGTAGAAAGGCCAATCTGGCCTATAGGCTGCCTCGGGGGCTAAAAAGAAAAAGCCCCTAGTCCTGTACGCGACTAGGGGCTGGCGGACTGGGGGTTGGGGTGGAGCCCTTGGTCCTCCATAGGACCGCACAAGGAGCTAGGAGGCCAGTTGGGGGTTGTGTGCATAGCGCCCGGTCCCCCATAGGACCGACGATAGTGCAAGTGGAGCCCGCAGGAGCTGGAGGCCTGGTGGTAGATGGGTTGGCACCACCGATAGTGGTGGCAGACCAATGGCCACTCAGCGGCGAAATCCATTTAAACTAGAAGCGCCGACACTAATCCCAAAAAAAACTTTTTTTTGCATTTTTTTGTTTTTCGTGACTCAGAGTGCATGCTGGGGAGGCCGTACAACCTCCTTGGCAATTTTTTTTCCTCAAAAACAACATTCTCCAAAATCAATGAAATGAAAGGCGATCTTAGGGTTTTTGGCCACTGTGAATGCGATGGTGACCTCCGTTTGTGCCCAAAAATGCTCCGAAAAATTGGCTACCCCCAAAGCTTCCAAAAAATCTCTAAGCTTGAAACCCTCACAGATCTGGCAAATGATGACCAAAATCTGCAAAATAAAAGCCAATCCTAAAACTTTTCCGGGCACGAATCCAATGGTGAAGCCTGATCTAATCCAAGACGCTGAATAGATGAACTCAAGGCATGAAACCCTCGAGGAATCCTAAACAAACTCTGCAAAGATTCTCTCAAAAATCTGAGAAGGGGCTGCAAATCAAGGCTTTGATACCATGTTAGAAACCAAGATCAGACATGCAAACCAAAAAACCTTCCACAGAAGAGAAAATCAGAAAAAGTAAAGCTATTGCAAAAAGATGTGCAAAATATTATTATTTAGGAATTCATAATTACATGAGATGATTTGCTTTTATAAAAGCAAAGTATGCCTAACCCTAATCTTATATTGAGCAACAAGATAAGGATGAGAATAATTAATCTAGGAATTAAAATATTGCCTAAGTAAAGTTATGCAAGAGTGTAATTAAATGAATTAATTATACCAACATAGGGAAGAATAACCAAAAACTATTTTCGAGGGAACTTCAATTAAGAAAAGAGAAAATAGAGAATAATATAATAGCCACTGAATGGTCAAATGAATATGCAAAATTATCGTATGAGCAAGAGTTAGGGGTTGAGGGTCCCCAAGGTCCAACATGACAATGAAACTATTCACTTTACAATAGATTAAGGATATTAAGAAATTGGGTGCAAGAAAGGTTGGGGACATGGTTGAACCTCAATTTGAATGCCTAAAATAGAGGATGAAAATCCTTGCTCTTCACATTATGAAAATACTTAACATCATTCAACATGGGTTTTCAAGAGATTGGGTTATCAACTTATCAATACCCTTCTTTAAGAGTGGGAATGCTAGTAAGCCTTCCAGCTATTAAATCATTGTGATCAATCCTTTGTTAGATTTATTTGGTAGCATGGTTGAGCATAGAATCAACAAGTGGAGTGAAAGAAAAATAAAAGAGAAAAATGACAAGTAGGTTTTAAGCGAAAGAACCAATAATTGATAATGGAATATATTGATGCCATTGAAAATTGAATGAGATAGATTAAGCTTATTTTGTTTTATTCATTTTAAAGAAGACTTTTTGTCATGGTTCCTAGGAAATGTTATGTTGTAGAATGAAGGATTTGGGTATCTCAATGCAATTTAGAGAAATTTTTCCCATAGATTCTATGAAGGGTTTGAGTAAAAATTAGAACTCAAGTAGATTGTATATATAAATTTTTTAGGAGTGATATTGGAGTTAAACAATGTTGTCTACTATCTCTTACTCTCTTTGGCCTTTATATTGATAAAATTGAAGAATGGTTGATTCTAAAAGGTGGGGATGGTTTTCATTTGGGGGAATATGTTGTTAGGCTTATTGTGTATGGTGATGATATTATTTTGTT
>VDFB02169359.1:0-27772 GCA_007258455.2 Sequoia sempervirens
TTTTTTATATTTTTTTTAAACAACCCATTTTATTTTTTCCCATCCCCCACAATTTCCCGCTAAAATTGGACTTTTTTTTCCAAACTAATTTCGACCCAGTTCCTCATTTTCCTCCGTGAACAAAACCCATGTCTTCGATTTTTCAAAATCAATTTTTGATTTTTACCCTAACACTTCCGGAGGCCATAACTTTTGACTCGGGTGTCCGTTTGAGCTGAAATTTGATGGGTGGTTGCGTTTTGAGCTAACGAGTGGATTCCCAATAGTTTTGTAAAAAATTGGTTGGTCTTCGTTTTGACCTATTTTTGGGGCCTCAAAGTTTCATCTTGACCCCTAAAATCCTAATTTAGTGTTTTTTGAAAAACAAAATTTGCTCATAACTCAACGTGCATATCTCGAATCTGGGATGTTAGTTGGCAATTCACCCTATCTCACCAATGGGTATTTCTTGAAAAAAATTAGGACTCTCAAACATACGACCATGAAGTTTCCTAAAATGGCAAAATTTGACAATTTTTGAAAATTGCCAAATTTGGAAAAATCTGCTTGTCAACACCTTACATCCCTTAAAGCCCCGGAGCTTGGTGTAGAATCCATTCAATCATATCTTTCAATCATTCTGGTCTCCAATCCAATCCTAATCTGAGCTTTAATCTTATCCCAATCTGAGCTTAGCCAAACCCCTAATCTGGGCTTTCATCCATCTGCAACAAAGTCTTAAGGTCCCTCCCTCCATCTTCTTCAATTTTGTCCCTTTTCATCCATCCTAATCAATCTATTCACTCATTTGCTTCGAACTTTCATCTCAACACTTCATCGAACCTCCTATCATCTCAACACTTCATCGAACCTTTTCCTCATCCAAATCCTTATCCCTCTATCCAATCCACCCAAACAATCATTTTTCCTCCCCCCATCCTCTCCCCTCATCCCATCTCCTAATCCCTTGTCATTGGTATCTAGCTATAGGCTTTACCCCATGCAATCCAATGTCATACATCTTATCGTCATCACTTCTGCTTCTTTTGCACATCTTTTCTATCTCATCATTCATCATTTCACCATTCATCTATATGGCATGTCATTTGCCCACTTCATCTTTGATGATTTGGCTAACTATCCCATCCCTGAGCTTTCTATAGTCACTATCGTCCAACATCATCTATCTTATCACTTCATCATTCATATATCTTGTCCCATCGTGTCGGTCCAATCTTTTTATCCCCTTATCTAGGGTCATCTCATCCTCTTTCATCCATCATTTGTTGTCGGACTTTAGTCGAACTACGTTGCCCCTGCGCTTTCACGTAGGCAAGGTCGATCATTTGATCTGCCCCCGGGGTTCCATCATCGTTCTTCATTGTCTGCTTTGCTCTTCTATCATCTATCATCGGTCTTTTTCCTTTGGTCCATCCTATCTTTACCATCCATCAAGGTCTCCATCTTGGTCAGTCGTCCACCTTTCATTGAACTACGAGGGCTCTGCGCTTTCACGTAGGCAAGGCTAATCTTTGATCGGCCCCCGAGCCCCTAGGTCTTTAGGTTGTATCAGTCCCATGTCTTGTCTCCCTTGCGTCGTGTCATCAAGCTATGCCCTTATCTAGCCAGTTCTTCACAAATGAGATCCACTTGTATCATGAAATCCAATCAATTTTTGAACATCCTGCGTCATAACGATCTTTTAGTTTCGTGTCCATCATCTTTGGTCTCAACAGGATGCATCCTTCCTAACAGACCTCATCAATCCCATCCATCTCTTTGATCCTATGGCAATGGACGTTTGAAATTGATTGTGATCTTTTGATGCTTTTGGCTTTTGTTTATCATTTGAGCTCCCTATCATCACTTGTCAAGACCGCCATAATCCATCATATTATGGTGTGTTTTGATTGGTCAACATAGGGACATATCTTGATCTTTTTATGTCTATTTGTGTCTTCTTGGTTGTCCCACGTAGTACCCACCAAGATCCCTGAGGTCTTGTGTTATGCTGGGGCATCCTTTTGTGCTTGTGGTTATCTCAATACCTGGCCCGACCAAGATCTTTCTGACCTTGGGGTGTTAGGATAGCCTTCTTGTCTGTTATGTTTATTTGATGCATTAGACACAATTACGCCTTGGTTCTTCATACCCTGGTGTCTTGTGTTTGATGCTATAGCAAAAACCAGTGCTCCAAAGATGATAAATTGCATTTAGAATTGCATCTCATTCTCCATTCTATCGTCTTGCATGTATCCCCCCATCCATCCATCATTCATCCTTCATCCTTATCTCTATCCAGTCTCCATCCATTCCACTTAGCCCGAATCATCTAATCATATCTTTGGTCTACTTCTCAGTCTTGTTATCAGCCTTGACCCATCATCATCATCATCCATTCGTGTCATTCACTATCCTTTTGGTGTTGTTTTGGGATGTATCCTTCCCTCATCAACAACACTTTCATCATCATCATCAGGAGGTATTCTTCCCTATCCTTTAGTGGTGTTTTGGGATGTATCCTTCCCTCATCAATACCACTCAGTGGGATGTATCCTTCCCTATCCTCATGTTGTCTTGGGATCTTTAATTCCCTCATTGACAACCCTCCATCCATCATCAACCCATTTTGGCTTGTACCTTGACTGGGGCAGCATCACCTTTTATCCTCAAATCCATTTGTGCTTCACCCATTTCCATATCACTTACTCTCTTCCCCATCACCTTGCATCATCTTCCTCATCTCCCCTTGCATCACATCATCTATTTCGAGAGCACACACGTGTTCTCTTCAACCCGCATGTCCTCTCGAGGGGGCATCATTCATCCCTAACTCTTCACACCCCCATCATCTTCCTTCCTAGTCACTTCTTTGAATGACTGGGGCATCTTTTCCAATCTAACCATCTTCTTCTAGGTTCTATGTTTTAATATTCTTTGAAATGATGTTATTTGTAACACCATCTCAAAGAGGGCCAAAATGTAGACATCCAAATTTGGACACTTAATTTATCCAAATTTATCACCTTTTGTCTAAACATCCTCTTATCCGAGTTAATTAAGTAATATTAGTATTATTTAATTAATATATTTTCTCCTTAAATCCTAAGGTATTTAATTAATAATTAAATACCTTACCCTCCTTAATCCTCTTTTCATCAGATAAATTAAATAAATATTACATTTATTTAATTCCTCACATGTCATTTTCATCTAATCCTAATCCATTTCTTAATCTTTTCATTAAGGATGTGCACATGCCTAATCCTTGATTAGGATGTGTCACATCCTCCAACTTTGGCAAGTTGGCTTTTAATCCTAATTAGCCCCTTAATTATCCTCTAATTACTTATTAATTAAGCCTAATCATTCTCCAAGGAATTTTTAATTCCTTTTTATTTGTCCTAGATTCCCCTCCTTTATATGTGAATTTTTAATTCACATTCCATCCTTCCAAGGCTTCTAGAACCTTGGACTTGTCACAATCTCCACATGTGACCAACCTTGGACTTGTCACAATCTCCACATGTGACCAAGTCCCACCTTTTTGGAGCCCACCTTTTATCCTCTAGATCATCCTATGAGTGTGAATTTTTAATTCACATTTATATCCCCAACCACCTTTCCTTTTCCCATGTAGATTTTTGAGGAATTCCAAAATTCCTCAAATGTCCCTTTCACTCCCACTTGGGACAAGAAATCCCTTTTTGTGGAAATCCTCTCATCCCCAAGGTGCATGTCCTTTTCCACCTCATGTACCCTCTTGACAACTCATCTCCACCTCATATCCTCTTGTCCATTTCACCTCCACATGTCAAGATGTGAGGGCTTGTGGGTTCTCAACCCACCATAGCCCTTCATCTTGGCCTTGTTGGATCAATCTTGACCCTTGAATTCTCTAGAGAATTCAAATTCTTCTATAAATACCCCCTCCTCAAGGGCATTTCCACAACACTTTCATTTTGAGCACCCACATGCTGCCCATTTGCATTTACAACACTTAGCTATCTTGCACCCTTATGCTGTCATTTTGCATTCTCAACACTTTGCACTCTCATAACTACATGCTGTCCAAGCCTTTTTCAATCATTCAACCATCTTTGTCCATCATTTTGCATATTGAAGCTTGCATTATAGACATTCAAACAATCATCTAAGGAGCACACAACCAATCCAAGCAAGGGCCAATCAAAGAAGTTTCAACAACAAGGGAGGTAAAAGTGTTTTGTGTTTCATTTTATTTGCATTCCTTTTCGTTGTAACTCTCTTTTGGATAATCTTGAGGTGTCCTTGGTGTTTTGTCTTTCATGTTTCTTAGTTAGATTCACACATTTTAGGTAGCATAAAATATCAAGGTATACAAATATATCAATTGTATAGTGGAGATAGTATCAAATAAGAAAGAGCACAAACACCATTACATAACGTTTATATAGAAATCCCCTTTTGGGATAGAAAAGAAACTAAAAAATTAATTATCTCACTAAATTAACACTAAAATATGCTTGCACATACAATGAGATGATCAAGAAGTAATTTTCCATCACATATCAATTTTAGAGAAATTTCAATAATACTCAAGCATTATTTCCCTATACCAAAAACAACCTTAAAATAACTACTCAAAGCTCTCATTAAATACAAAAATACAAAACAAGTTTCTAAAGCCATGGATTAAACCACCATTCCATATCACTAAGGGCACCCATGTGATTGTTTCTAACTCCCCTTGAAGTGGAAAAAATCCCAACACCCTATTTTCACATTCAAACATCCTTCTTACAAGATGCCTTACAAATTTGACACTTAGAACAAAAATAACATGTTCTTGTAACCTCTATTTCAATAAGTTGTCCTATGTGAAATCTAGCACTCATTTCCAAATGTGCTAGATTTATCTTTTTAGCAACCATTCATCCATGTCAAACTCCCAATGTTCTATACAACATTCTAAGTGGTCCAAGCTTGTTCTATTTGAGTGTTACACCCTATTCCATGCTAATTTTACCCTAATAATTTTCACACATCTTTTATGCTACTTTGGGTCAATGTCTTAAATGCATGGTTCTAGTGCATCATTTAACCATTTTGGTGAACTCACTAACCCATGCCCCAATATTTAACTCAAATATACTGCTCTTCTTTGTTCAAAACCCCTCTAATCTATTTTCCAACAATGCACTCACCTTAGATGCAATTTATCACTTGGATATTATATACCTTGATATTTCTACTGCTCTAAATGTGCAAACTAACTAAGAAATGGAAATAACAAAATACCAAGGACACCTCAAGATTAGCCAAAGAGTGGTTCAATGAAAAGGAATGAAAATAAGATAAAACACAAACACTTTTACCTCCCTTGTTGTTGATACCTCTTTGATTGGCCCTTGCTTGGATTGGTTGTGTGCTCCTTAGATGATGGATTGAGTGACTATATGCAAGATTCAATATGCAAGATGATGAATAAAGATGGCTAAATGATTGAAAAGGCTTGAGGATTCAAATGGACAGCATGTAGTTATCAAAATGCAAGTGTTGAGAAGGCAAATTGGCAGCATAAGGTTGCTCCAAATGAAAGTGTTGGAAATGCCCTTGAGGAGGGGGTATTTATAGAAGAATTTGAATTCTCTAGAGAATTCAACAGTCAAGATTGCTCCAACAAGGCCAAGATGAAGGGCTATGGTGGGTTGAGAACCCACAAGCCCTCATCTTGACATGTGGAGGGTGAAGTGGACAAGGGGATGTGAGATGGAGATGAGGTGTCAAAAAGGTACATGAGGTGGAAAGGACATGCACCTTGGGGGTGAGGAGATTTCCACAAAAAGGGATTTCTTGTCCCCAAGTGGGAGTGAAAGGGACATTTGAGGAATTTTGAATTCCTCAAAATCTACATGGGAAAAGGAAAGGTGGTTGAGATATAAATGTGAATTAAAAATTCACATTCATAGGATGGTCTAGAGGATAAAAGGTGGGCTCCAAAAGGGTGGGACTTGGTCACATGTGGAGATTGTGACAAGTCCAAGGTTCTAGAAGCCTTGGAGGATGAAATGTGAATTAAAAATTCACATATAAAAGAGGGGAATCTAGGAAGAATAAAAGGAATTAAAAATTCTTTGGAGAATGATTAGGCTTAATTAATCAATAATTAGAAGATAAATGAGGATTAGAAGCCAACTTGCAAAAGTTGGAGGATACACATCCTAATCAAGGATTAGGCATGTGCATATCCTAATGAAGAAATTAGGAATGGATTAGGATTAGATGAAATGACATGTGAGGGAATTAAATATAAATGTAATATTTATTTAATTTATTTGATGAAAAAGAAATTAGAGAGGTAAAAGGTAATTTATTATTAAATAAATACCTTAGAGATTTGAGAAAAGATATTAATTAAATAATAGTAATAGTATTAATTAACTGGATAAGAGGGTGTTTAGATGAAAAGTGATAAATTTGGATAAATTAAGTGTCCAAATTTGATGTCTCGATATAATCATTGACATAATTATGGTTTCTTCTTTTAAACATCAAATTTTTACATTACAAGTCTAGTATGTGTTAGACTTGACTATTACCCAATAGTGTTATTTGTAGATTTTTAAATTCACATGTCTCTAGTGTTGTGTAAATTAAATGACGTCATCCTAAGTAATTTGCACACAGGGTCAAATGAATAAAAAAATATGTGTTTTGACAAAAAGTATTAATGGTCCTCTCCTTTTGTAAGTAAATTAGGTGCATTATTCACTCTATCTCATGTCAAGAAATAATAAGCTTCTTGACATTAATCAACATCTCTTATAAAGGCATAAATTCAAGGTGTATTCTTTGCCACTATCAGACGTTATCTTACATCAATAATTAGTAGATTCAATTATCAACTCAACAATATTTCATACCATCCTCACATGGGTATTTATTTTCAATCTATTATCTCTCTTTTTTTTACTATTAATTTACTCAAGAGGCTTAACTAAGGTGCAAGGAAATCCTAACTTGCATAGCAATCTCAAGAGTTCTCTTTAGCACCACCCTTGTTTTCCTTGCATTAGATAGGACTAGATGAATACTTCTTGTAGACTTATTTTTACAAAAAATAAGATCACAAACTTGTATGACATGGTGATAGATTTTGGATGGGATCATTGATCTAACATTTGACATCACAATTACAATGTGTATATTTTTAATGATAATTCATTTTAGCAAGATGTGATTATATGTATTTTAAAATGTTTGATAGATGTTACTCATTGCATTCTTTTCTATTTTACATGTTTCTATGGAGAATTCATTGTGAAATAGAGAATGATTTGTATAATTTAAGCAAATTTGTACCATTTGTGTTTCTAAAAAAATATTTAATTTACATGTTGACTAACTTGTTTTACTTTGGCATCCATCCACCTAGTGATTTACATGCACATCTAAGTGGGGACAAAATGAAATGGTGAAAATTGTATACCCATGTCATTTTACCTTATGTTTTAGGCATGCACTTTGTTGCGGTGTAAAAAGTACAATAATAAGTGTATAAGTGATATATTCTTGAATGAATTTGGCTCATAATATTCATGTATCCCAATCTCATCATCATGTACCCCTATAAATTTGGTGATATTTGGTGTTGATCCATAGGTCCTCGAATTATCACCCTAGATTATATGTGCAAGTGTGGAATTGACTCGTCAATTATGTAGTCATGGATCCGAACCTTGGAATTTAAGATTTAAATTCAAATAAAATACTATCAACTCCTTGCTACTAGTCATTATTAGCCAACCTAGTGCATGATATTGATTTGTGTGCTTAGTTGTTCTATTTATGGACATTCATTAATTCATTTTAATCACGTAGGAATCCATTGAGCACATCTACATTTTGATTTTCAAAAGGAATAAAAGAAATCTAGTAGCATTATTAGCAAATTACATTAGCACACATCATTCTTGACCCATTACATGCTTACATGTCTTTAAAACATGTCTTTGAATTCTAAATGCATTCCAACTAAGGGTATGACTAAGGATAACATATCCCACATAATTCACAAGATTCAAAAAGGTGTTCCTAAACACTATTAGTCCTTACATAGATTCAAATGTCATAGGGTTGAGGCAAACAACTAGCAATATTAAGTAATCTACTAGATCATTTATGCAAATTTTAGGTTCAATCTTGAGTGTTAGGCTCAAGTATGCACTAGAAAAGGTTAGGTTTACACCCCCATATATTAGAGTTAAAAATGTTCAAAAAATATGATTTGAACGTTTAAATGAATTGTATTTTTTATTGTACTAGATTTCATAATTTACATAATATTTATTATGTTAAAATTATTCATAAACTTATGAAAATATGAGATCAATAGTTTATTTTTATTTTTATTTTGTATCGAATGGTGCAAAAATATAAAGAACAAGCAATCATCAAAATACAATTGAGGATAAGAGAATATCCAAAAAAATTACATGATAACAATTTTTTTTTGAAATCAGTCAATACAAAGCTATAGATAAAGAAAATAGGCAATCTAAGCCTAGTTGGGATACATGAAAACATAAACAATAAGCTAAGTACAATAAGTAATAAAGACTCATTTCATATATCAAAGTAGTCTCTGAAATTGTATTTTGAATAGTGTTTGTTGGCTTGAATTTGGAAGGTTTTCTCTTTGATTTGTTGTACAAAAAAAGTGGCCTTTATATGCATCTTTGATAGAACCTAAAGTTGTGAAAAAATAGATGCAATTTGAAGATTTCAAAGTAAATCCTTAAAGTTACATTTTCCTTATCAATATTATAGTTAGAAAACACAAATTCACATCTAATTTTCTAAATATGCATTAAGATAGCATGTTTGATAGAATTAACAATCACATTATTATGCAATTATAATAAGAAAATAGTAGGTAAGTCTCTAAAATCAATAATCCATTATTTCTTGACAAAAAGGGAGCACCAAAAAATATGTTTCATAATTTAAATGCATTAATAAAAGGGGAAATTAATTGCTTGAACCATTATATATTTCAATCTATCCCCCACAAGCAACTTGCATTGTAATTTTTTTTACGCCAACTCTTAATTTCAAAATCAACTTTTAATTTTCAAATTTACACACTTAATTTGGATCAAGATTTATTATTAAATTTGCATTGCCGCTTAAAATTAATTCAAGGATTAAGAGGCTAATAAGGAAGGAATTGAATATAAGTTTTCTTTAGTGGAAGAGTATTCAAATAAATAGTAGATAGTGAGTGCCATTTTTTGAAGAAATTACACTCCATCGAAGTACATACTTTTGTAGTTAGATCCAAGAGAACTAAGACTACACAAAAGTAGACATTGTTTATAATTTGTGTTCAACTCAGAACACGATTTGATGACTTTCTAAGGTGACCAAATCAAGGCACTTAAGTCCCAAATGTCACTAAACTATCAAACCCCTTTATTAAACAAATGATATGCATGCCTAGGAAAGTTGGTTGAAAAAGGCTACTCATGGTAATTTATAAGCTTATTCCACCAAATGGATGTAGAAGCAATGTTGTCATATTATAGGGAAGACTCTTTCCACTTAGGAAAGTGGAAAACATGTTTCTAGGATTTCCATATAGATTACAGTGGGAATGATCCTATAATCTTGAAGAAGGGAGAAAGAAGAATCTTGTCCAACCAATTATAAGTTATAATTTACCTTTGTATAAAGTTATTATAATCATTTGTCACATTAATTTTTTCATGGTTCCCTACCTTTAATAGCTCTACTAATCCACTTAGCAACAATACATAACCCTTGTGCCTTTGGATATATGATTTCCAAATTGCCTTTAGACCTCAATTGAATGCAATGGGATCAAGATGAAGTAATAAAACCAAAATTATCATCATACTTGGTCCAAAGAAATTATAGAATTAGTTTATTCAACTCTCAATAACATTTAAGGTATAAAAAAAAATGAATAGTTCATGTGTGGTGATAAAAAAATTATTAGCAAATTTATTTTTTTCAACCAGAGATCATCATTTGTTGTCCTAACTAAACAATTTGTTCTCAAGCCTATTTAAGAACTAGTTGCACATCTTTGAAAGAGGGACTCACAACCTAAAATGAATACCAAGATACTTGGTTATCTCCTTGTGTTTAATTTTTTTACACTCTTTAAGAATCTATTGTGGAATATGACTAATTTAGGACATCAAAAATTTAGTCTTATTGTGCATTAATTGAATTGTGGATACAAAACAATGCAAATTTAAATTATCTAAGATATTATTCAGTTCAAGTCTCTAAATTCTATAAAAATAACATGTTATCATTAATAAAGTGTGAGATGATAGAAATATAATCCAACCTCTTGAGATTAAATCTTCACCTTATATTGGTTAGTTATTGGAGCTCCTTTAGCGAATATCCTCATCTTTCATTCCCACTATAATCTTTTCTATGTGTGCAATCTCATTTGATTTCCCTAGAGACATTGCATTTTCCATCCTTTTCTTCCCCAATCCTACAACACACCCACACATTTTTTCCATAGACCTTGAGATCATGTCAAATAGAGCCTAAATTTGACATTCAACCCTACCTATCAACCAAATTTTTCATAACAATTATCAATTATATGTTTCATTTAAATAATATTAAGGCATATTTTATTTTTAAAATATATATTAAATATATAAGAATAATTTTATTATAATTTTATAATCCATTTAAAATCTCCTTTTTCATGTGATTAGATTTTTTTTAAAAAGTGATTGTATTTCACAAGACTAAAGCTTGAATACAACTATATGACCATCAAATTTAGGGCTTGGTGGTAGGTAGAGACTATACCATCTCTACCAAGCCAAATGTGGGTATAATCACAATGGGTACCCTACAATCCAAGGGAGAGCTTTTAGACTTCAATTTGAATAATATGAACAATGTCCTACAATATTTTTATTTTCCACTTTACTTTAGTAACTAGTTTATGAAAGTATTATAATAGAGAACAACCAACAACTTGATGTTAGATAATTGGTTAAAATTGAAATTTCTATGATGTTGTTTATTTATGCCATTCATTTCTCATGCTATGTCTTATGCTTATATGAAAAATTTATTTGTCAAGAGCTAACACTTGAGAGTGTAATAATCAATAAACATAGACTATCAAGGCCTCACATTTTTGCAATAGTTACGATATCTTATTATTTTTTTCATATCTCTCACATTCACCTAACAACTATATACACTCACATAGGATATTGCATACATGGCCCTTAAGAATCAAGAAGACAATCATCTACACACAATGTCAATAGAAATTTTTTAAACCCTTCCCTTCAAACTATATTGGCACTTATCATTATGTGCAAGGTACATATTTAGATTTACATATGATTCAAATAGATTTTTTTGTTATATTTAAAGAAACTACTCCTCTTGCAAAATTATTTACATTTGAGTTTGTGTATTTCAAATTAATTAAGAATTACCTTAATTATGAACCTTTATCAGCATCTTATTTCATATTGAGTGTGATTTCTAGTAATAATGTATTGAAACATGGTCCTTGAAAATCCTCTCATTTCATATTTTTCCAACTTGAGCTTTAAATATGAAGTATAGTTTATTGGAAGAGATGCACTCTTTTTTTTGATCCGTAAGGTGATGATTTTATATATAGAAAGAGAGAAATATACAGTCGTCTGCTATGCAAGAATAATTACATTGATGACCTTCATACAGCCAAAAAGCTAACACGAAAGAGTTCAACAATTTCCACATTGGAAGCACCGAACAAAGGATATAAGCATAGTCTAACTTCCACAAAATTTACAAAAAAACTTATACCCAGATCGACTAAACTGTGAATTATCAGAACAATACCAAGCAAAAAAAACTGAACGGACACCAACCCATTCCCCACTAAATCACCAGAAACCATTTACCTCTGCAAAACAGATGAAACCCTCCACCCAGTCCGTTCTTTCCACCGGCACTAACTTCACTTTTTGTTTCAAAAACTCCACTGCCACTTCTGTAAGCTTACGATGCCTAGATAATTCGGGGCCTTTGAGGTCCAGAAGGAAAGGGTAAATCTTGATCGCATCATCCGATTCCCACATAGAAGCAATGTCCGCAGGGCGCGGTATGCCCTTACCTGAAAGAGCCGCTTTCAGAGTCATGTCGATGCCCCCGAGCAAGTCATTCCGAAACAATCGCACCAACAGTTCTTTAGCCATTGTCTTCGGGGTGGCAATATCCAAGAGCGAGGCGAGAAACCTGGATGAAATTTGGGCATTGTCTCGGGCAAATTCTTTTCGCTCCAAATGACCCTTTCCGAGTACCATCTTCACTGCTGCAATTGACACCGGGTCGTCCTCGAGCAGGATACGTTTAAGATGCTGGTCCGTTACCTCCCGGAAGGCAATCTGCCTTTCCGTTGCCATTAAGGAGACAGGAGTGTCGACACCAAAAGATTCAAGACCTTCCGCCGCGATGATAATTGTGAACTTCGACTTCGATTGTCTCTCCATTGCCAGAGATATGACCGGTGCACCCTGCAAAATAAACACAAAGGCCAATACCAAGAAGCCGAACCTATATTTAGGAACTAACTTCATGAGATTAATATGAAACCTGAATAATGATCCGTCAGTCATCGTATACGGAACCAGATTAGTGGCAATGCAAAACTATCCTTCGCATGAGTAGAAATGCATCCCCAGTCTCTTCAACTAAGAGCTTGTGATCAATGCGAGTTATGGTGATTACCACACGGCACGTCCGCGCACAGAACAAGGAATACCGTACGCTACGTGTCCCTCAGACAGCGTCGTGATAACAGTGTCCATCATGCCTCAAAACCCACTCCATAAAATTTGAACTAAATAGCTGCCGATTATCCTACAATGATCAACCGCAATCCGCTAAATTTAGCCGGATGGCATGACTACTACAAGCCAAGTCCGAATGCCACCCGTCCGTCCCGTCCTCCACCTCACGACCACCTAGACACCCAGTGTCAGTGTGAGGAGAGAACCCACCATCCACCCTTTGGAAGAGATGCACTCTTAATAACCCCCAAAAATTGCATATCTTGTCTTTGAAGGGAATGTTAGAATAAAAGTAAAGGGTAGAAACTAAAGACAATTAAAGTATTATCATATTGAAATTTGTATGTATGTATGCTATTCTCTATTATTTTATTTTTACTTCAAGGAAATTCCTTAATACACATGCATATTGACAAACAACACAATTATGTGTAAAGTTAGGGTTTTTCCCCAACCCTTTAACCATCCATATACACACATGCCCACATATTTATCCCCTAAATTATCCTTACACACACATAATTTGAATCATTTTCCTTACGACACTATCACAATTATTCATGCAACTACCTTAATATCATTATTAGACAACTTAGATTTATTCATTTCATCATCCAAGCTCATTTATGCAATCGTGGGCTTGACCTCATCCTTTCAAAAATTCAAAAATTAAATTTAGCTAATTAACCCCCTTTATTTTCTTTTATTGATTTGACTATATGCATGTTTTGTGAAATTTGATGCTATGTTCTACTGTTTGAAGGCATTCAACATATTCATTCTAAGACATCAAGGAATCTCCCATTTCTCAAGCATCTTAGATAATTTAAGGAGAAGTCAATAGAAATACATTTCAATTAGATTCTTTAAAAGGAGTAAGAAATTACGTAAGTCATGCTCAAGCGCTTTAAAATTTTGTACATATTTTTTAGGGTTGACCTAGGAGAACATGTCTCCTTGTGATATAATGTCAACTCTTATAGGGTATTTATAAATACCATCATCCCTTGCATACTAGATAGGAAAAAAGTAAAATAAGATATGCCATATGAAACAAAAGTGTATAATTATACACTACACAAGATTAAATTTGGGCTCTAATGATCAATCTATGATCACAAACATTAACTAAACATACAAATTTGAATTATGATTTAGCAACACACAAATCTAATGCATATTTTGAGGCATTTATTAATAGAGAGATCATATTTTTCTAAGTAGACACCAATTTGATTTTAAGATACTCATTATTAGCACATATTATATGAGATCATAAAATCAATTACTCCTAGATGTATTGCATTTACTTTCCTTAAATAGTTATTGCAGTTATCAAATTTATCAATCCTAATTAAGATTAATTAGTGTAGTTTGATTTATGTTTAATTAATTTCAGATAATTAGTTAGCCTAGGTTTACCCTAATGGAAGTTTATTTTCCTTTACATTTTTGTGGACATGTCTAACCTTACATGACCTAGTCCTCTTCTACGCTTTCTTATCCATATAAGGGTTTTTCATTTATACATTTCTCTTATTTTCATAGAAGAAACTAATTATATATAATCTTATTTTTAGATATGAAACTATTTACATTTCATTACTCCATTGCTTTTATATTGTTAAATCTTTTTCTATTAGGGTTCTTGAGCTTTATTGTGATATATTTTCCACTAACCTAGTTCCCACTCTTGGTCATCATTTTAGGGTTTTACTTTCAAATTTTATATATCATTGATATTTTAATTTTTCAATTTGAAGGTGTGTTTTTGATCTTTTATTTTCCTATCTTGTGTAATTACATAAGCTACTCAAGATCTTAATCTTTCTTTTTGAACAACTTCTCATCTAAACCCTAACATGACCAAAATCAATGAGAATGAAGTCTATTGTAATGCTCATAATGAGAACAATAAGGAGTATGATCATGATGCTCATATGTGAACAAACAAGATTTTACAAATGAATTAGCTAGTTTGGCTAATGTAGACAATCCTAAATAACAAGTGGAGGTGTTCATTAATAAGCCATGTGGATTACACACTTTGTAAGATATTTGTGCTAAACTTAATTCATCTATTGTGAATAGTGCAACTAATTTCACCCATACTTTTATCATGTTATATCCTACAGTACTACTATTTATACTTCTATTCCTCATCCCTATAGTACCATTTCTACTAGTATCCCACCATTTAGTACATATCATGTTTCCATTTACCCTCCTCTTTATGTCTTATATCCTAGCTATACCATGTCTTGAAATACCCACTACCCAAATGTTGTGCCACACCTCCAAGCTTATTTCATCCACGACTATAAGGCCTACCATTACTCTACTTATCCAAGCCAATTCCATACCCAATAGTATATGTTATACCATAAATTCCCAAGTAAGTATATCTCATCTTCCATGCCACCATTCTAATTCATCAATTCATCCATCCATCTTGCATCTCATACAGGTATATCAACACACACCATTGTGGATCCCAATTTTCATTAGTCACCATTTTCTCCACCATCCAAGATGCACTATTTCACAAAATAGATCAAGTAAAATAGAGAGAAGATGCAAATATCAAAGGAAAAGTGATGAATTGATGGATGCTAGATATATATCATGCTATCGTTTGATATTATGATATATAAATTACATTTAGGTTTCATGGTATAAGTAATTTCAATGTATGAAAAAGTGACCCTAATACCCATCTTAGATCCTATGTAATTGCATGTGTAGATTTTATTTACAAGGATAATGTATTGGAAAAGTTATTTCCATGCACATTAAAACATTATTATATTGAGTGGTTATGTTTTCTTCCTCAAGGACCCATACATTTACTTGATGATCTAACCAAAGTGTTATTACAATAATTCAAAGTTAATATGGATCATAGAGTAATAGTTGTTAATTTATTTGAGTTTCCCAATGATCAAATAGAGATATTAGTGATCATTTATTCAATTCCAATCCTTGTTCCCTAAATTGACTACCCCCTTGCATTATCTTGAGTTGCAAAACATCTTTATCAAGGGACTACTTAAACTAATTCAAGAAAATGCATATTTGAAAAATTATGCTTCTTTCATGGATTTGTGTGCACATGTTAAAGCTATAGAGTCCAAATTGCTAGTATGTAATACCTTTAACTATAGATCTTCAACTCAAAATGTTTCTTACCCTTTGAAATATTAAAGTAAAAAAATGAAGGAAATATTCCTTAAATTGCTAGCACTTCCACCTTTCCTTCGTTTAAATCAAACTCTTTTAACAAATTTAGTAAACTTCAAGAATTTATGGATGATGCATTTCTAGTTGATTGAGGGTTAACTTAAACGCATTCACTCATATTTGTCCATTATATATGAATAAACCACTCCTTAAAGGATATATAATAATCAAGTATTTTGTAAGTATCATCAAGTTAAAGGGTATTACACACAAACTTGCAAAGGTAATTAAGCATAAGGAGTATTCAATAGGATATGGAAGATGAATATATTTTTTAATACCAATTATCTATATCCTAGGTGATTTGGGGTGATGATCCTCTAGAGGGGGACCTAAATGTGTTGTATGTGTGGAAAATCAATTAGGCAGACAAAGGATTAGACATATAAGAGAACACAAACTAACTTTTTATTAATATATGAGTTATGTACATCACATACTCTTGAAGGAGATGTATAGTTATGTATTTACTTCTATCTATAATATTCTACTCTCATGTCTACTTAAGTTATGGATTACACAATTATGAAGATAAAGGTCAAAACCCTAAATAAGGCATATCAATACAACACATGCAAAAGGGAAAGCTAAACCCCAAGAAATCTAAAAATAAATGTGTAGTCAAACACAATAGATTTAAAATTAGGTAACAATGAAGGAATAAACCCTAAGGTCAAAATTAAATCATGTAGGAATTCTAGGTTCGCCATAAAATGTAAGATAATAAATACACCATAAATACATATATCCTAGAGAAAATAATTAAATAATAATAAAACCTTAGGATAAGGATGTGGGACTAAAATAATAAGGGTGAAACAAAATATATAATTTAAATAAAATAAATGTAATACTTAGCTCGAATCTAGATGAGGAAATATACTATTAAATATGTTGGGAATTTACTTGTCAATATGTTAAAAATAGTGCCTTATTTGGATGAACCCATCAAAATCTGTAAATTGAGTGTATATTCTCTAGAACCAATCTCTATGCTTATAAAAATGAACCTAATGCATAAAAATGAATCTAACCCATATAAGTGAATTGTCAAAGAATTGATGACTATTGCAGATACTCCTTATCCTGTTGTACATGTGTCTAAAGTGGAGTAGTGTGGAGATAAATCATTTGGGAACTTACTAGGCAAGGATTTGTTTCCATTTGATCAAGCCCCTCAATAGATTAATTTAATAACAATGAACAAAGATAAAAGGCAACTAGCAATCATTTAATATTTTTAGGATGATGATGTTATTATGACGTTCTATGATGCTATTAAATGAATTCTCCTTGATGTCCTAGATTATTCCTCTATTGTTTCAAAATTAAAAAAATGGATGTCCTTAAATTTACAACAACAAACACATATCCATAAAATGTGCACTAGGGTGACACATAATGACTAGCACAAACAAATCAGCATGGTTTAATTTTGAGATTTAAAAGTTCAAGGTTTAGATATATTAGTGGAAGTGAACTATCTCAAGTTTGCACCTATAGATTTGAACTAGATTGGTGAATAAGACATCTAGGGGTCATAACAAATTCCTAAAGATGAGTGGTGATAGGAATAAGCCAAGATAATGTTGAGGTGAATAAGACATCTAGGGGTCATAACAAATTCCTAAAGATGAGTGATGATAGGAATAAGCTAAGATAATGTCACAAATTGATTTTTGCATACACTATCACTTGTAAACTTGCTATTACATGACAAACAATTTGATTGAAGTGACCCAAAACATCAATCAAAAGGACATGAATAACCAATTATAACCATTACAACCATGTATATAATACTATTTATACAACTTTGTTTAATATAAACAATATATAAGCTTAATTGGTATCTTTATACAAAATGAGTGGTCAAGTATACTACAACATAATCCAACCTAATATCCATTCTAATATAATAATCCTATGCAATTGCTTAGCTGATTTTATCTTAGTGAAATTATAATTTATTTAATCATATAATTTTAATATATGTAGATAGATGCAATAAAATAGAAAAGAAAATATATATTAAAAAAGAAAAAGAAATATGTACAAACATATAACATAGTTACTACCTAATATTTCAACCCCATCTATCCGCAACCAAAGTACATTTGATAAACTCTACCAACTATACTAAAAAAAAAAAAAATTCAAAATTATTTCTTATACTCAATAAATAAAAAATTTACATAAAACCACATATACCCAACAACTCAATGGGGGACCATCATGTAAACATCCCTCTCACATTAATAACAGCCACCTAAACTTTATGTTCTTTTCCACCCACTCGCTTTAAATGGCTATCTTCCAAACGGGAAACATAAAACGCAATGTGACGGGAAAATTATCGTTTATCTCCCCATCAACAAACGGACAGCTAAAAATCCGAACGGCCGAGTCAGCATTCTATAGGAGAGTTCTCTGGATGACGTGACAGTCACACGCGTGAAAAATCTATTGCGTATTCCCACGTGTGACTGGACCAGATCGATAACGTACCGTGGGGCATAAGAGATCTCAGGTGTTTTTTTGGCCAAGTTGTTAGGTAAGAGATCAAACAATTGTTTTGAGTTGTTTTTTGCCCTTTAAAGGAAGGTTTGGTGGAGAAAAGTTAGCGTCATATTTATTGCACTTCTAGAAACTTTTGTATTGTGGCCTACAGTTAAGAGACTGTCAAAAAGTTGGCGTCATATTTAGTGGAGTTCTAGATACTTTTGTCTTGTGGCCTAGAATTAAAGAGACCGTCTATTGCTCATTTAACAGTTTGATAGTGAAGTTGTAGAAATTACCTAGTTTTTGTGGGCTTTGGTGACGCCAATTTTGACTAGACAAATTTTGTTTTCCACTTGCAAGTAGAAAAAGGAATACAATATTTTAGTGATATATGGGTGACATATTGCCAACAAAAAATCTTTTACTCGATCTTGTTTTCAGACATTACTTACTAACTACATTTTCTAACACACCTAAACTTTAATTATTGAATGACGAGATTTTATTTGTATAGTTGTTATCACATCAAATCAAATGTGAACATGTGTAGACTAATTCAATTGACATAGAGTCTATAGATAAAATATAGAAGCAAAAGTCAAGGCCTTAATTCCTCCTCCTACTACATAATAGACAAGTAATGCTACACCAAATGTCAAAACATCTACACTGTTCTAACCTTCTTGTTATCATTTTCAAATAACATCCTCTTCTTATTTTCTTAGCTTACAATCTCAAACACATTTGTTTAGTATTTTATTATGTTTTGACTTATATTCCGAAGGGAAAAACACTTTAAAATAGAGAGCATGTAGCATATTGCATAATAAACTTGTAAAGTTCATTATTTTTAGTTTCTCATGTTACATGGTTTTTGTCTTTCTTAATGTTGAGTATCATAGTGTTTCAGCTTCACCCTTATCATATGGGCCCAAAAATATAGTTTCCCTCTTTCATATTTATTTTATTTTATTTGAGTATTTATGTTGTTCTATAATTCTGGGGATGATATAAAGTACTAGAGTGCTCTAAACTGACTCTCATCATGTAGCTCCAAAGTATAGTTTCCCTTGTTCCATGGTTTCTACCTTTCTTTATGTGTATTTGTGTTGTTCTATAATTTAGTAGACAATGCAAAGTATTAAAGTGCTTCAAACTCATTCTCATCATGTTTATCGAAAACATCATTTCTAACACAATCTAGTTAACAAGATCCAATGAAAGACAACCTAAAGCTAGCAACCTACAAATTCACCCACAAATTTGTATGTCCGACGGAAACAAAATGATATCATGTTCATTATTTTTAAAAAAATCTACCATCATATTCTACAAGTTGAAAAGAGACTAAAGTCATTACACACATATAAACTAGCAAATAGATTGTTCTACACCCAAGACAAATGATTTTTTTATGATCTAGGTATTCCTTCTTTTCTAGGCTTCCCCTTTTTGAGTGTATATATTGAGGGTCTCATTTAGAGCCTATTAACCAATTCTCCCTACAACTAGGCTCTTCTTGGCCTCTCTTTATCCTATAACTTCCCTAAAAAAGATATTTTCCTTTCTTGATTGAACAACGTTTAGATCTACCGTAGGTAATGGTCCAACCATTTTCTCTATTGCTATGAACTCTAATGACATGCACAACCACCAAGAGACTTAGCATGAGATAAATTATCCTCTACATGAAAAGAGAAATTGTCACTTCATAGAAGATGATTAGTCATGACAAAGAGTGAGCAGTTGTCAAGTGATAATGAGTTATAACACTAATGCTAACCAAAATGAGAAAATAAAACACAACCCCTATGCGAAGACAAACAAATACCAAAAAGAACAAGACCACCAAATTTGCACTCCTCTACTACCCAAAATATTCCACCTTTTATGTATGCCAATTGTTGGGTGAATGCCAACAAGAAGACATGTAACCAAGAAAATCACATGACCCATAATGACAAAGTAGAGACATAAAATTAGTTGATATGGACAAAAGACATTTACAAATATCCCTTGCAGTCCACATCATCATTTCTTCCACCTTGTATTTTTTCCTTGTTGTCAAAGTCAAAATTGCTAGCAAATTTTCCTAAATGCCTATCAAAGTTGCTTTGCTACCAAAGTTAGAATAAGCTACTGCCAAATGATAATATCGTTGAAGATGATATAAATCACTGTCAAACATGAAACTTGAGTTATTCTAAAAGATGTAACTACATTTTTATTATTATTGAAGTTAGCTAGAATGTTCTTTTGGTTCCTAAGACTCGTCTTTTCATACCATTTCTTCAAATACCAACACAAATCCAAAATCTTTGAAGCTACATTTTATTTTATTTTTTGTGATGTAAGATTGCTCATGGATCTAGATACTCCTACATCAAATTATGCAAAGGTATATCAAACTTTAGCTACCTTGCAACCTAATGATTCCTTTGTGCAATTCAAAGTTTGCTCCCACCAACTTCCCCTTAAGACACGTAAATAAAATTTGTTTCATCAGTTTTAACCTGTCATCAATATTAATACTTATAAGCTTAAATCAGATTAAATTACATTAAACTAAACTTATTTTACATGATTTTGAAACTCACAATTTAAAAATACTAAAATTTTAAATAACTTATTTTAACAATATTCTATTCAATTATTTCACTCAATTCAAAAAACAAAATTATTTATTATTATTATTTTCAAACACACATTTTCAAAAATAATATTTAAAATCAAATTATATAAAAATTAAAAAAATCTAAATCACACAATTTTTTATTCAATAATAACAATCTAAGTCACTATAAATAAACTACGAAAATATCATATATCTATCTATATAAAACGTCTTTGACAATATTTAGTAAGAAGTAAACAATCCATAAAAATAGAAACCCCCCCAATGGAAATCCCACATTATTTCTAACCTCCGAAAACATTTTTTATTTATTTTTCCAGCTTCTAGAAGCTTTATTATCCTTCAGATAATCTGTTTGTCAATTGTACAGTTTGGCGGCAAAATTAAAAACGAATCTATTTTTGTACTTTTCTGTAATAATAGAAAGTAAGTGGCCTGTGAAATCATGAAAATTGACTAGAGAATCGTGAAAATACAGCTTGCCTTCCAGATTTTTAACTTTGACATCTTTTGTATTGTTGAAAACAATCCATGCGCTCTGTTTGGAACCGTACAATAACTTTTGAATATTATTATTAATTTTTAAATAAAAGTAAGTGTTTTTCTTCTAAATGGATAAGAAAGTTAATTGTGCATAATTTTAATATGGTAAAAGTCTACACGAAGAATAAAAAAGTACATAAAAATATTTTATTCAATTAAAGTATGAGTTTGATTTTTATTAATGTATTTCAAAATAGGTATTAATTTAGTATTTTTGTGTTAAATTGATATTTATTTATTTTTAGAGTCGAAATTTTTTTTGTGGAAAGTTTAAAGTGTTTGGTGTTGAGGTTTATTAAGGAGTAAAAAATGTTTAATAATTTTGATGTTCATATGAATTGTATTGTTTACTTTTTTAGGTCTCACAAATTGATTTTGTTAAGAGAACATTTAAAATTGTCATCATCATAAAATGTAATAGAAATGTCATGAAAATTTTAATTTAATCTTTTGATGTTAATTTATACAATATATTTAACTTTTGTATCAAAACATAATCCTTCAAAATAGTCTTATTTCATGTTTTTCTAATTTGACTTTCCTTATGAAATACACTAATGCATCCATTGGATGTAATTTAAAAAAAACTTATTTAATCATTTTTTTGTTAATTTGGCTTTGACTATGAAGTACAATTTATTCAAAACATTTCCTCTTTAATTATAAAAAAAACTACATATCTTATCTTTGAAGGGAATAGAAGAATAAAATCGTCAATACTACAAATTAAAAATAATTGAAATATATATTATTAATGTTAAGGCACAACATTTTATATTACCTTTTAATTATTAAAACTAGAATTCAAAATCAAATACTTGTAAATTTTAATTTATATTAAAAGAATAAATACAAGTTTTTATTCCTTCCAAGGACCTCAACAACTATTATAAAAAGATAGTGGGTCTCCTTGTCTAAGGCCATGACCACATGAGAAGAAACCTTGGGGGACACCATTAGCAAGAACCGAGCACATAGGGGAGGTAACACAAACAGTGAGCATCTTAAGGAATCTGCCCTCAAACCCAAATTTCTTAAGAACAACAAAAAGAAACGGCCAGGAAACTCTATCATGATCCTTAGAGATATCAATTTTCAAGGCCATCCCAGGGTTTTTACTAAAATCCATAGAGTGAAGGATTTCATGGGTAGTAATAATAACATCTAAAAAGTTTCTTCCTTGGAAAAAACCTTTTTGGTTTGGGGCTATCATTTTGCATAAAAAAAATTTAAGTTTGTACACAAGGAGCTTTGAAAAAAATTATAGACAGCATTGCAGAGGCTAATGGGTCTAAAATCCTTGATAGAAGAGCCTTCTTCATTCATGGAGATAAGGGCAATAAAGGTGACATTACATTGGTTTAGGAGCCTTCTCAATCTAAAGAAATCTCTAGTAGCATTAAATAAGTCATTTTTAACAATATCCCAATAAGCCTAAAAAAGGAAGGAGGGAACCCATTAGGTCCTAGGGCTATGTAAGCCCCAAAGGAGAAAACAACCTATTTAACTTCATATAAACAACATTAGACATAATCTTTAAGTCTTGTTAAGATATTACTTTAGGAATAACTTCAAGGAAATCATCATGTACCTGATTAGCATCACCTTGGGCATTCTGAAAGGAGGAAAAGAAAATAAAAACTTCCTCAACAATTTCTTTTTCAGTAGTAATAGTGGTTCCATCTTCATTCTTGAGCAATCTAATCATGTTCCTGCTTTTGTGTTTCATGGTAGATTGGTGAAAGAATTTAGGGTTAAGGTCTCCTTTAGTAAGCCATTGGACTCGAGACTTTTGTTTCTATAAAATATCCTCCTTTTTGTTGACCTTAAACCATTGAGATCCAAGATCACATTCCTTAATGCAAATCTCATCATCCACAAGGTCGACTTCCATTTTATCTTGATCTTCCTTTAAGTTGTTTCCCAAGGATTTTTTAATTTCAAAGATATTACCAAAGGTAACTTTGTTCCATCCTTTTACTCTCTGTTTGATTCTTCTTAGCTTCTCCACCAAGCAGAACATGGGGGTGCCTCCTGTGGGTTCATCCCACCAACTTTTTATTAAGGAAACGAAATCTAGATGAAGGCTCCACATTATTTCAAATATAAAAGGGAAAGGGCCTTTCTTGTAATCAACATTTCTTTCAATCACAATAGTGTTATGGTTAGATCCAGATCATGGGAGAGCAAAGAGAGAGATACTGGAATATGTCCCAATTAGAAGAGATGAGAAACTTGTCCAACTTTACTTGAATCGATTGGTTACCAAGCCTTCTATTAGATGATGAGAGTAACATATATTTCAATAAATCAAATAGTTAGACATAAGAGTAACATATATTTCAATAAATCAGACTGAATCATATACAATATAAAATTAATTTTCAATTGTATTAAATTAATTCTCTATTTCTATATCTCAATCATTCTAATAGTTATACATGAGAGTAAAATATATTTCAATAAATCAAACTGGATCATATACAATATAAAATTAATTTTCAATTGTATTAAATTAGTTCTCTATTTTTATATTTCAATCATTCTAATAGTTATACATGAGAGTAACATATATTTCAATAAATCAAACTGGATCATTTACAATATAAAATTAGTTTTCAATTGTATTAAATTAATTCTCTATTTCTATTCACTTCAACTATTTAATAGTGTCCTATTTCTCTAATTATTTGAACCTTTATAAAAAACCAATAAAATAATAAAAATAATTATTGATTATTCAAAATCAAATTCCACAAATAATGTTGTTAAGTAAAACCATTGCTTAATACTAATGCTTTTTAGTTTAAAATATTGTAGATGTAATTATACTAACACTAAATAACTGTAACTATAAAAACACTAATAACATTAGACCTACCCATGAATGAACATAGTAATTGTTGGCTTTAATGATTATTGATGTAATAATTGTTTCCCTTACACATTCCATTTCTATAATATGATTATGTTTTTGATATAAAAAGAAACAAAACAAGGGTTTGTCCCTTTCGTACAAGGCACCACCGGCCATCCATAACAGAGTAACACTAATAGCACAGTGATAGCAGGTAAAAAAACCAAACCATCACCCAAAGCAGATCATATCAAAAACATCCAAAAAAAACACAGATATGAACTAAACTACTAGTAATGTCCATCATGAAAGCATGATTTAAAACAGTTTTAGCCAAAGACCACCAAGGGTCATACCAGTAATAGAGTAAGATAAACACATTAACAATGTCTTTAGTAGAATAAAACAAAAATGAAGGTTGATTAAGCTAGTCCCAGTCAAAAAACCTAGACCCCCATAAAACTAATCCTTTTTTCCCACTGCATGGTTTAACAAGAGTTATAGTAGCCCAATCTTTAGTGAGGAACTTAAGTAGTTCCTTGTTACTAGCTTCTTCCTCCTCATCGTCCATAGACTTGTCCTTCTACAATAGACATAATGTAGTGGTAGACCTGTGCATAATCTTCAAAGCAAAGTGCGTAACCTCCTGCGGCCTTTTCTCCAAACTCTCAACTTTTCTTTTTAGGTTGTCAACCTCCTCCCAAATGACATCCTATTTACTATAGGCTTCCACCATGGGGGCCTTACCTTCGGCAACATTCGAGGCCTGAGACTTGACCTCCTTGATTTTAATGATAGAAGGGACCCTTTTCAGGGTTTCAGAAACATGGGAGGAGCTACTAGCAAAAACTGAAAGAGCCTCCTCCCCCACCTCCTTCTCCTCCTGACTCTTACTCTCACTCCTGTTCCCATTATTAGAATCCAAGGCCTCCTTAAAACTCTTCACTTTTTCTTGCTTGATTACTAGTCTATTTGACCTGCGAGGGGTATTAGTCTCCTTGGTGATCTCAATGTCAGAGTCAATCTGCTGGAGTCAAAATTTTGTCTTCTTGGAGGCTTTGGCCTTAGTTTTCGGGGTGGGGGCTATATTTTTTTTATCTCTACTCTTCACCATAGGCCCCTGAGATGGGGATGTGTCTTGTGGAGAGGCTTTCAAAGTTGGGTTTTTGATGCAATTTTTTCTTGCTAGGGCTAGGGGTGTCCATAATGCTAGCAAATGGGGGAGCATAAGAAACCTGAGCCTCTTCCACAGTGATGGGTCGAGGAGCTTGTTCAACAGTGATGGACCGAGGAGGGCAGAGGGTCAGGTGAAAATGGTAAAGTCTGGACATAAGCCCTTGGTGGAGGATGGTGAAATTTTTGTTCGAATTCATGTCTTCAACCGCATCACTCACAGTACTTTCAAGAGAATGAATTAGAAAGAACAAAATGGAAATATTATTGTGGTTCCTAAGGTGATTGAGGAAATTGAAGTGGTAGTAGTAATACACACCGTACCTTCCTTTGAGAGAAAAATATTTCATCACCACCATACAAATTTTGTCCCATGGCTCAGGAAGCGCCACACAGTCGTAGCCTCCACACAGTTTGACAGGTTGCTCATTGCCCTGGAAGAACAGGTTGAGGCTAGTTTGGTCAACAACTTTGGTGGTTTTCTTCCATGTACGCCCATCTAGAGCAAGACCTGTGGCATTGGCAATGACCTCCTCATCGATTTCAAAGGAAATGCCACCAATGGTGACCCTTCTAGCATTCCAAGAGGTAGCAAATTGTTTGGAGAGACCCTCGTCATGGCCAATCATGGATTCCATATACTAAGAAATTCCACCCTCCTTGCAAATATGCCAAATAGTGGCATTCTCCTTCCATTCAACACATTTATCTTGCTCCACACGCACACAGTCCCCACCCATAGTTCCTAGACAATTGATGTGGAAAGCCAAAACAGTGAAAGGTAGAACAAAGCAGATACAGTGAAAACCAAATCTAGAAACAACCATAGAGAAATGGTCAGCAAAAGGTAACTTGTAAGGCTGTAGAAAATAATGACAAATGCCACTTCTTGTGGCCAACACAGGCTTAGTAGTATCCTCGCATGAAAACTCTAGGGCACGAAGAGAAATGATAGCAGCAATAAATCTGGCCTACTCAAAAAATCAAACAAAATCTGCAAGGCAGAAAAAATCATCACAAATTTCAAGGGGGTTCAAAAAATAATTACCCCATCAATCATTAGGAATGAAAAGGTGAGTCCCTACAGCGATCCAAAAGTGGTAGTACGTGTCACATGGAAAAATATCCCCCGTAATCTTCTTCCACAACAACCAGTGATTCAAATAAAAACTCTTGCCAACATTACTAGCAAAAGTTAGTAACAACCACACTAAGTTGAGGAAAATTGTTTTAGGATTCATGATGAATATTGTTAAGATCCTTTCTTAGAAGTGCCACTGTCAAAGGGGGTAAAGACTCTTCTTTCCTCCAGCACCGTATCCCTTCCCGATCAAGTCCAGCTGTAGCCAGACTGTCAACAACCTCATTTCCTTCCTTGTAGACATGTTGAATGGTGAACTTCCTAAGCCCAAAAGAAGAGAGTGAATGCCTTCAATTATCCCTTGGATGGACCAACCAGCACCCATCGTGACTTTCATGGCTTCCAAAATCAGCTGCAAGTCACCCTCAATTTCCATGGACTTAATGTTGATTGACAGTGCAATTTTGAGGCCCCATAGGAGAGCCATACTTTATGCTTGATTGCTAGTGAGATCCTTCAAGTTCCCTGAGTAGGCAACAACTAAGCAACCATTATGGTCTCTGATGATACCACCTCCAGCAGCTTTCCTGCCCCTGGTCACACCATCAAAATTTAGCTTAAACTAGGGTGGTTTTGGAGTTTTCCATTTCATGTTGCTCCTGACAATTTTCTTGGAGTTATCAAACTTCTTGAAGTCACTAGGCAATTTCTAGATTGTGGCAATATTTTTATCCCAGCTCGTTGGAGGGCAACTGGGGATCTTCCACTGGAAGACCGAAATGTTATCCAAAAGGAGTTTGTTGAGGATTATCAACAGATTATCCACGCTATTCTCCTTCTCTCTGAAAATCATGTTATTCCTTTCTTTCCACAAACACCAACAAATGTGAGGTGGAATAAGATGCCAAAGTTTCCTGATTAAA
>VDFB02169362.1:0-11386 GCA_007258455.2 Sequoia sempervirens
TTTTTCATTTGAGAGATTAAAATTTCAAATTTTCAAAAATCTTGTCAAAATATTTAAAATCAATTTTGAGGCACTTAGAGGCTCTGGATGGGCCTGAAAATTTGCAAAAAATAAAAATGGTATACCTACTAGAAACACTTTTTGTAGATGTTCCTTCTCAAGAGATTTTCGAAAAGGTATTATAATTGAAAATCTAATGATCAAATCAAAAGTTATGACCCCACGAAGTTGTACTACCAAATTTAATAAAATTTCAAAATATCTTCTTGAGGAAGTTACACTTTCTAGAAGATTCTAGAGTAGTTACACCTTCCAAATAAAGGATGTGAATGGGAGTTATAGAGAGGGGCTAGAGCAGAGTGGATTATGGCTCTGATTTGTAGATTTGTAGATTTATCTAATCAAAATGCCCATGTGATGGCGATTGTAATGTTATAATTTCATTTTCATTTCAGAGATAATAAAAAATCTTTGCTTCCTTCTTGCATATTGTTTGTGCAGCTCTTTGTTGTTGTTGTGAGTTTTAGATTGTAAGGGGAGTACCCTTCAAGTGGTATCATAGTAGGAGTTCCTAAGTGTGTAGATAGATCATCAAATGTGAGGTAGTTTGCACTAGGACTTGTGGTTGTGGGTCTATGAGAAAAGATGCCTCCATGAAGAAATTGTGGTGGGAGAAATGTTAGGGTAATAGAAGAGGGTTTTAGAGCCCTCCAGAGACAAGTTCAAGCACTGCAAGAGGAGATAATGTCGGAAGAATAGATGAAAGTGAAGATGAGACTAAAAATGAAGAGCCATTTGAAGAAGAATCACAGGATATAATGGATCCTAGAGAAGTAAGACTGACTAGGACCATTTCCAAGATTGGAAAGAGGTCGAAGATAGAAGTTTTTAATTTTTTTGGAAATCTAAATCTAGAGGAGTTGATCGATTGGGTCAATGATATGGAAGATTATTTCGAGTATGAGGAAATAGAAGATCCAAAGAGTGTCCAAATTGAAAAGGCCAAGCTGAAAGGCCATGCTAACATATGATGGAAAGAAGTCCAATTGGAGAGAAACCAAAGAGGTAAAGAGAAGATAACCAGGAGGGATCAGATGGTGGAGAAACTAAAGAGACAATTCATTCCTATAGATTATGAATTGGATTTACTAAAGAAGATGCAAGGATTGAAGCAAGTGGGGAGATCTGTCAAAGAATACATAGAAGAATTCTACAAGGTCTTGATCAGAGCAGGCCATTCTGAGGTCGACAAGGAGAAGGTTTCTCATTATATTAATGTGTTGAAACCAAGCATCCAAGAGGAGTTGATTTTGGTGAGGATGATCATGACTGAAGATGTATATCAGTTTTCCCTAAAGGTGGAAGAGACGCTGAACAAAAGGCTCAAGAGAAAGCAAAGGGTTGGAGGTCAAGGTGGAAAGACTATTGGACAGTCATATGGAGGTAGAAGTGAAGAACATAAGAAGATTGAAGGATCTAGTAGCAGTCAGAACTAGAAGGGAGATAATACCTACCATCCTTGAGATTAAAATAATGGAGACCAAAGAGGAAGAGGAAGGTCTGGATGAGGGCTAGGAAGAGGAGGTTTTTGTGGAACCTGTTTTCAATGTGGAAAAGAAGGACATATAGCCTACGAGTGTCCTCAACATCAAGGGAGGACAAATAGAATACCTGAAGGTAATGCCCGAGTTACCCATGTAGATGAAGATGCTCAGTCTCCACATTCTGAAGATGTTAAAAGAGGAGAGGCCCTTGGTGTCATAAGATCCTTGTTGAATGAGGAGAAGGAACCAAATCAAAGAAAGAACCTATTTCACACTCAGTGCTAATGTGAAGGTAAAGTTTGTAACATTATCATTGATGGAGGTAGCACTAATAATCTTGTTTTAGAGGAAATGGTTTCTAAATTGCAATCGGAGAAGAGAAGGCGTCTAAAACCATACCAGATTGCATAGTTGCAGAAGGACCATAGGGCATTGGTCAATGAGCAATGTTTGGTAAAGTTTAAGATTGGTAATTATCAAGATGAACTTTTTTGTGATATTATACCTATGGATGCTTATCACATTTTTTTAGGAAAACTATGGCAATTTGATCAAAAAGTGGTGCATGATGGACATGCTAACACCTATTCCTTGACAAAGGATGGTGTTCATCATAAGTTTAAACCCTTGAAGGAGGCAAAAGAAAAGGTATGTAGTAATGCAAGTATTTGTTTGGTTGATGGAAGAAAGTTCCTAGAAGGTATGAGACACGAGCATATGTGTTTCACTTTGATCCCTAGAGTTGGTAAAGAAGATACTAAAGAGGTACCTATAGAAGTTTCAAATTTGTTTAATGATTTTCTAGATATTGTTTCTAATAATGTACCTAAAGGTTTTCCCCTAGTAAGGAAGATTAGCCACCAGATGGACTTGATTCCTAGAGCTAGTTTTCTAAATAAGACAACTCATCATATGACTCCAGGAGAGAGCGAAGAGTTGAACAAACAAGTGCAAGAGTTGTTGCGAAAGGGATTGATCAAAGAGAGTTTGAGTCCATATGTGGTACCTGCAATAATAAAACCAAAGAAGGATGGGGAATGGTGAATGTGTACAGATTCCAAATCCATCAACAAGATCACCATCAAGTATATATTTCCCTTGCCGAGGATGGATGATATCATGGATTGTTTGAGTGGATTTGACTTCTTCACAAAGATAGATCTGAAGAGTGGTTATAATGAGATCCAGATTAGAGAAGGAGATGAATGGAAGACAACCTTCAAAACCAAAGAGGGCTTGTATGAGTGGTTAGTCATGCCTTTTGGGCTAACCAATGCATCAAGTACATTCATGTGGCTCATGAATGAGGTGTTGAAAGAATTTTTGGGTAAATTTGTCAATGTTTATTTGGATGACATTTTAAATTTTAGCAAGACGTTAGAGGAGCATTTGATGCATATCCAAAAAAAAATTGAGAAGCTTAGAGAGGAGAAGTTGTTGATCAATTTGAAGATGTGTAGTTTTGTGAAGAGAGAGTTGGTTTACCTAGGATTTTTTATCTCAACAGAGGGTCTTAAGATAGATCCAAAGAAGGTGAAAGCTATTATTGAATGGCCTACACTAAGGAGTACTACAAAGGTGAGATATTCTCATGGTTTGAAAAGTTTTTATAGAAAGTTTATCAAAGGTTTTAGTAGTATTTGTGCACCTCTAATTGAAATAATGAGAGGGGATAGAAAAGAGTTTAAGTGGACTACAAGAGCAGCAAAAAAAAATTGATATGTTGAAGAAGAAAGTTACAGAGCAACCTATTTTGGCACTTCCATATTTTAACAAGGTATTTCAAGTAGATTGTGATGCTAGTGGAAATGCCATTGGAGTTGTTTTGAGTCAAGAAGGTAAACTCATTGCCTATTTTAGTGAAAAGTTGAACGATGCAAAGAATTTCAAGTATTATGTTTATGATCAAGAGTTCTATGTTATAGTTTAGGCTTTGAAGAAATGGAGACACTATTTGTTACCAAAAGAGTTTTTTTTATTTACTAATCGTCAAAGTTTACAATATTTAAATAGTCAAGGGAAGTTGAATCAAAGACATTTGAAATGGGTTGAATTTTTGCAAAGTTATATGTTTGTTTTGAAGCATAGGAGTGGAAGATCTAATAGAGTTGCAAATTCCTTAAGTAGGAGGAAAAATTTGTTAACAAAAATGCAGATTGAAGTTTTTGGGATCAATGAACTCAAGAGCTTGTATCTTGAGGATCCCAAAGTTGTTTCTTTTCAATAAGGGTTAAATTTGGTAAGGTTACTATTTTTAATAAGTTTCCATTTATGGACAGTTGGGCATGAAATATCACACAGACCTCTGTAATGGTAAATTGAAGCTAATGGCAAAGAAATCACTTCAATATCATTTTTCATTTGAGAGATTAAAATTTCAATTTCTGAAATCCAGTCAAAATATTCAAAATCAATTTTGAGGCACTTAGAGGCTCTAGATGGGCCTGGAAATTTATAGAAAAAAAAAGTGGTCTACCTTTAGGTACCACATTCTAGGGGTGCACCTTTTCGAGAGCTTTCTGAAAAGGTATTATAATTGAAAATCCAACGATCAGATCAAAAGCTATGACCCCGCAAAGTTGTACAACCAAAATTAATAAAATTCCAAAATATCTTCTTGAGGAAGTTACACTTTCCAGAGGATTTTAGGGCAGTTGCACCTTCCAAATAAAGGATGTGAATGGGGGTTATAGATGGAGGGCAGAGCAGAGTGGATTGTAGCTCTAATTTGTAGATTTGCATATTTATGTAATCAAAGCACCCATGTGATGGAAATTGTAATGTTGTAATTTCATTTTCATTTTCAATGATAATAGAAAATATTTTCTCCCTTCTTGCATATTGTCTATGCAATTCTCTATTGTTGTTGTGAGTTTCAGGTTGTAAGGGGAGTACCCTTCATCAGGGTCTTGGTAAAATGCTTGTAGTGTGGGGTAATGTTCGGTTTGGTCTACATAAGCTTCCTCATCATGAGGGGTTGGAGGTTGGTTGGTGATATCATTAGTGTAGGCATTCATTTGAGAATCCATTAGTCTTTTAGCTTGTAATCTAGTGAGTGGAATGCAAGACAAGGATTTTTTTAAAGAAGTTTCTTAAGGTAAATGATGGATGGATTTAATAAAGGAGGAAATTGGACTTGGACTTGGATTGGAGGTGATTTTGGACTTCGATTGAGATTGGATTAATATTGGATGGTGATAGAGGGTTGGTGTTGAATTTGAATTGGAGGACTTGGACTTTAAACTTTGTAATATAAGACCCCAAATTTTATTTTTTTTGAAACTTCACCATTGCTGTTATGATTTTCTGAGTATGTTTGCCTTTGTTTTTTTCTCATGTAATTGTCATAGTTTCATCATGCAATGATAGATAACATAGAATAGAAAATTATACAAGGAGCTTACATAAAACCAAACACTTTCACGCAATTTGTAGCCTAAGATGCTTAGATTAATAGCAAAGAGTTCTGGGTCATATGTTCTCAAAATCAACACAGAAAGTTACAAGTTTCAAACTTGTTTGTGAAGCTTCTAGACAATAGATATGCCTTCTTCAATAGACACGTTCAGCACCAAGGGTTGTGACAACAAGTATGATGCAAGGTTGGGTTGAGATTCCCTTTTGGCTCCCAAAATGACTGAATACCACTTCTTGAAAGGGCCGACCAAATTTAAAGAAGCACCCAAAAAGAGGCGTCTTAGGCATGAGGTCAACTTGGCCTAAAAATTTAGATTCTTCACCAAAAAATACAAGCTAATACGTGTTTGAATCTCCATGAGGAGATACATCATTCAAATCAATACCCATCTTGAAAACTCACTCCACTTCAGAGCTATGAGAAAATATGTGAGTTCAAGTCTAGAGAAGTAATTCCCAAAAAAAATATTTTAAACACACCAACTGAAAGTAAGCAAATCCACACCAAAACCAAATAGAAACTCCTCAAAAGAACTAAAAAATCTTCATTTTCAAAGCTTGTATCTGTAAATTGAAGCCCAACTGTGATTCTTGATTGAAACCACCCTTCTACCAGCTAGGGAAGGTCTTGCACTACCGAAACTAGCCTTATATATCGAGGTTTTTCATCCTCAAATTTGTTTCTCAAACCTTCTGGTAAAAATCCAGTAGCATCTCTATAAGCAGCCAAATCAACCATGAAGAATGAGCCTTGGAAATGAACTTTTAAAAGCTTTAACTCCAAATTAGGGTAACCAAGCTTGTGGCAACCCTAAAACCTCCTTAAACCCATGCCTAAAGCATTTCCTTTTGATTTTATTTTTAAATTTTTCACCTCAACCTTAGCTTGGGCACCCAATTCTTAAATAGTGCATTCTAAATTGATTTAGTTGCTTAAAAACAACTTCAAGTCATTGCATTAGGCATCCTTGGTTCCCTTTTAATGACCCCTTTTTCTCTCAACATTAAAATATAAAGTTACTTTATAATAGCCCACTTTTTGAAACATAAATCAAATATTAAAATGATTTAACCTTAGCAACTTTATACCAACATAATATGTGTTGTTGAGACTAGCCTGGCCTAGTCTAGATTTCCCAAAATAGACTTACTATTTTTAGTAAGTACTAAAAATAGCAAGTGACATCCCAAAATCTCAAACTAGAGAAATACTAATTAGCTCAAAGACTCATTGTAGACAATGAGCACCATACTAGCCCTGCTAAAAATAGAAAGTCTCCCTGAATACTGAATACCCAACACACGAGAGTTGGAACTGGATCCCTTAATAGAACCACTTAGCCTACAAGGACTTTGGGATAGGCTAAAGCTGATGTCCACTGCTCAGAGGCTAGGAGGGGACATTACAAACTTGGATCAAAAATTGGATGATGGATTTAACGAGTATGAAGGTGTTTGGGAGTTGGAATATGATTAGATGGATAGGGAGGTTGGAATTAAGATTGATGATAATAATGATGATGAAGAATTCAAAGGTTAGACCTTAGGGATGCTATAATTTAATTGGACAAAGGAAAGATATAAAATAAACTTTGTATCAAAGATTAAAATCTAGATCCTTGGAGATAGGGTGATTTGAGGATATATCTTTGCTTAGGATAGGCAAGTTCCTATGAAATATTAGATGGGGGATTTTTGAAAAACTTAAGGGATCCTAATACTTAAGCTAAATAGTCTAAAATTATTGGCTAACCAAGAATGTTACTTAAGATATGCAATTTCTTAAACAACACCTATGTTAGAGAAGGATATGTAGGTATCTAGATCAAAACCTTGATAACAATTTTGATTTTTAAGGATTTTTGAATTTGATGATTGGATAAGGATTGGATGATTTAGAATGATGGGAAAATGATTATGGTTTTTTATATTTTAAGATGACTAAAAGATGACAAGTGGATGAATAGGATGACAAATAAATGATTAAGATGATTAGGGTGAAAATAACATGATTATGATGATGATGATGTGAGGCTAATGATGAAGAATTAAGGGTTGATAGTTATAGACACTCAAATTTGGACACTTAATTTATCCAAATTTATCCCTTTCATCTAAACATCCCCATCATCCGCATTAATTATGTAATATCGCTATTATTTAATTAATATCCTTAATTCTGCCAAACCCCTAAGGTATCTAGTTAAATAATTAAATACCTTCCCCCTTTCATCAAATGAATTAAATAAATATGGCATTTATTTAATTCCTCATATTTCACATCCTCCTTCATTTTTATCTAATCTTAATCCATCTTCTAATCTCATCATTAGGGATGTGCACATGCCTAATCCTTGATTAGGATGTGTCACATCCTCCAACTTTTGCAAGTTGACCTCTAATCTTTCTTAGCCACCTAACCCTCCTCTAATCTTTCATTAACTAGCCTAATCAACTTTTCAAGGAATTTTTAATTCCTTTTATCCCAAGGAATATTAAAATTCATTTCCCCCCATGTGATCTTTGACTTGTCACATCAAGTCACATGTGAACTCTCTCCCCTTTTCCCATACATTTTCCACCCTTGACTTGTCACATCAAGTCACATGTGACAAGTGCTTACATTTTTAGGTACCTTATCTTATCCAAGGTACTTTCCACTTCTCCCTTTGGAACCTTGTCTTATCCACAAGATTCCCCAATCATGTGAATTTTAAATTCACTTTTTATTCTTCCAAGGAATCTTCTCATCCCCCAAGGTACTTGCAAAGTACTTGTACCCTCATTCCACCTCATTTACACATCACCATCCCTAAGCCATATCACAATCCACATGTCAAGATGTGAGGGCTTGTGAGTCCTCAACTCACCATAGCCCTTCATCTTGACCTTGTTGGATGAATCTCAACCGTTGAATTCTCAACGTCCTCTATAAATACCCCTTTTTTCTCTCATTTTAGGGGGGTGATCATTGTGCTAACCAAACTCTTGCAAAATTTTCATTTGAGCCATACTTAGCCAAAAACTTGCATTCCTTGCATCCATCATACCATTTTCATTCATTTCTCATCCATCTTGCATCTCATATCAACATTTTTTGTCATCCAAGGAGCATACACAAAATCAACCATCAAGGGCCAACCAAAGGATCAATTCAAGTCAAGGTAAATTAGCTCATTTTTGTTATCTTATTTTGTTTTGAATCGAACTAGGCTAATCTTGAGGTGTTAGGTGTTTCTATTGTTTCTTGCACATTTCTTGTTGTTGCTCATTTATGGAACGGTATTTCGCCTCGGGTCACAGATGCCAAGTCCAAATAAAGTGGAGAGTGGGATGACAAAAAATAAGTAATGGGAAGTATGATATGGTAGGAAAATAGGAATTTATGGTCAATCTAAATGATTATGGAAACTGAAATGGAAAATTCCAAGTAGAATGAAAGGTGCAAGATGATGGGGGTTAATGATGACTAGGGTATGATTAGGCTATTGAGTTACAAAATATGAAGCTAATAAGAGAACCTACATGTCATTGTCGATGACTTTTTAGGGCCAAATGTGGTGGCACAGCCACAGCTTGAGGTGCAACTTGGACAAATGCATATGCAATTTTACAAGATAGAGGCATTAATTTAACAGTGGCACATGGTCAAAGAGAAAAAGCATCATTTTAAAGAGTGCAAGTAGGCTTGCAAACTGTGAAGTTTGATAGATCATAGGTGTTGAAAGAGCATAGGCATAGGTCTATGGAACAAAGGTGTAGTTCTACAGTCTTAGTTTTGGTAAGATATATGATCACACAAGAAAAAACATTCGCCAATGATTCAACTTTTTTGAGTATAAAAAGGTTGTTCTTAGCTAAAAGTTGAGTGGCTCATTACCTATTTCACACAAGAATACATGCCAAGCACTTATTCTGAACAAACCTAAATATTCAAGTGGTTTTATACACTTAATGTGGGCCCACTGTACAATTAAGTGTTAATACTCTTTGATATTGGGTGGAACACCTTTTCTCATGAAGGTAGATAGATAGGTCCAATACAAAAATAGGCTCACCTTTTCTCCCTCCTTGGGAACTATCAAATTTCACCCAAAGATTTATATCTCTACCTAAGGGAGTATGTGGTGAGTAACTTTAGGCATGATACTAAACCTTGCACCACACTAAGCTATAGTTGAAAGGTCTTAATCTAGGTTGTACAAGATCTCTAGGGAATCCTCTAAATACCACAAGGGTATGTGAGGCACTATCATGAGCACTAGCTCATCACAAGCGTGGGTTGGGAACTTTCAACACAAATCTCAAACCAACCTTGCACCTCTTGTACTAAAATCTCCCAAACATCAAGGATTCGTTAAAACGTGACTACATTGGGGTACAACTATCATTCTCCCCCCTTTATATACCCTATTGGTAACACGTGGTTGAGGTCATCCCCTAGAGTGATGAAATCCCTAGGAAATCCCCTTAAAGGGAAGGACAATGCTAAGTTTTTTGATCCCCAAGATCACACTAAGCAAGAGGGGAGAGCATACACACAAAACTAGCATGTCCTAGGCTCTAATCTAAAACACAAAGTGGGGATATGTGATATTTTTTATCCCCGAGATTGCTTTAAGCGTAAGGGGAGAGAATACATCTATGTAACCCTCCAAACACAACAAACAAGTGTTAATTAATCCACTATTATTATGTCTTGGACTAGCCAAAACAACTACACCAATTGTTAGTCCAAAAAGTTAACCCAAAAACAAAAATTTCAAAACTAAACAAAAGCACAAATTGATAGAAAACATAATGAAAGCACAACTTTGTAGAAAAAAATGGATTTATACCTCATGAAGGCAAGACTCTACAGAACAAGTATGCAACAATTTGACTCATAGGCGAAAAAATTTGTTGCACAAGCATAGAACATAGGCGTGGTGATCAACAAAAAAGCATGCTTGTAGAGAGAGCATGAAAATATACAAAAATTAGTTATCTAAACAGAAATTGACTGATGAAATGTGATAAAACTAATTTGATGAAATGTTAGTAGTAGTGCCACTAATCAAAAGAATTAAAAAAACATTAAAAAAATTCTTTGGACACTAAAAACTAAGCCCTCTATTTAAAAATAGAAGCACAACTCTACAAAAATATAGGCATGATAGGTTTGTACATAGGCATAGCGAGTCACTACACAAGTGTGGAAAATCTATGTGCGCGCATCGAAATATAGAGAAAATATGATGTAGGTTGGTGCATAGGCACGTATGTCATCTGTGCAAGCGCAGAAAGACAGTACCCTAGGAAAATTAAAAAGTTGTAAAATAAAGACAAATCTTAAACTAAAAAATGAGTTTGTTAACCTTTAAATGTAAATTTTAAAACCCAAATAGAGTGTGATGTGATAATAGGGATCTTGTTAACCTAAAAAAAGTTGGTTAGTTTATGCATTTTTTTTGGTCTTTTTTAAGATTTTTGTAGAATTGTTGTAAAGAAAATAAGAAAATACTACAAATAAGAGATGTAAGCTAGGCTAAAGTCTAAATGCTAGATCCAACTATGTAAAGAGCTTAAAAATAACCCTACAAAACACAAGAAAATTAAATAAACTATGAAACTAATGTGCCCAAATGTAGGCACAGTTTTGGTGAACACAGGTGTCATAAGTTGAGACAAAAGCACTAGAGGTCAAAACAAAACTACAAAAAGACAAGTCAAAAGTGCTAGAATTCATGACGAAAGCACAACTAGTCATTGTGGAAGTGTCAAACTGTAGTCAAGGGGTGATTTTAGAACCTAAAAGATAAATCCTCACAAAAAAAATCAACTATTAGAAAGGGATGTGGGTCCCATCGAGCATGCCAAAATGAAGGTGGGGAAAGTGATACAAAGGTAAAATCAATCAAAGTACCAATAAAATGCATTCAAAATCAAATATTACACCTTCACGCTTCCTTCTCCATGGATTGAGCTAAAGTGTGCACCTAAAAAACTAAAATATTAGCTCTAAATGATTGAATTGTGAATTGCTCTCAAGTCAAATTTCTAGCATAATGTGGCTATGGCAATTGGAAGTGTTAAAAATGGGAGGAACGACTTCAATTTATAAAATTTTGGTGAATGGAATCAATGGCTAGGATGCATTGACTTAATCAAGGGCCTAGATTGAATGGTATGGTGGAGATTTAGCCTTATGACAAGTGTCACAAGAGGAAGGAGGTATAAGAGAGAGGTGTGATCACACATGGGTGAGAACACATTGGGAAGAGCATGTGGGTTGGTGGGTGTGATATAGGGATTCACACACAAGTCTCTCTTTTCTTGAAGATCACCAAGGAATGAACTATATACATAGAATAATAGATTAACAAAATAGTAAACAAATAAGATTGGATTATACTTTGAGAAAAACCATCAAATATCCTAGAGAG
>VDFB02169363.1:0-18005 GCA_007258455.2 Sequoia sempervirens
GAGTAGTTTCAGCCTTTTGGAGGTATTTTCTTTACATACCTGGCGACTCTGAGCAAATCTACTGGTTTCAACAAGTTCAGTGCTGGTATGTTTCAATTACAAGCTTAATATTCTGATTTTCAACATTCATATGAGTAGAGATGACAGATTTTTGTAGTTACCATGTATACCCACTTCAGTTTCATGAAAATCCTGTCAACCAATCACCCTATTAGCCATATCAGGCCAATCATGCTGCTGGTTTAATCCCAAACAGCCATGCAGCAGCAACCTATCAACATGCTTACCTCCCACCCACCCCTGCTCAGTCTTCGGATCCACATTTGGATGTCCAAAATCAGCTCCAAGAGGTTGATTATATAAAGAATAACATGAATAACATGAAGGAAAAACTGATGGACATCACAAGACAGATGGAAGAGTTGAGGAGGCAGCAGGAGTATGATCAACAAAAAGAAGAGATGGCCTATCAGGCCTACCTTCATGAGCAGGAAATCGATTGGCAACAAGAAAAAGAAGCTTACCAAGCTCAGACAAGTGAGGAGGAATGGGAAACCCAAAAGAGGCAATTTGAAGAGAGCCTTGCCCAACAACTGGCTGCAAAAGATGCAGAAATGAGGCTAATTTTTTCTAAACAAGAGGTTCCCAAGTACAAGTTTTCCATCTTTAGGCAAAGTCAGCCTCTCGAATCCCCTAGTAAGTCTTCTCGGTTTGAAATTCCAAGCTTTAAGAGGTTTAATTCAATGCAAGAAGATGTAGTGCCTGAACAAAATCGGTCCATCATCCCTCAAGAGCAGCCCATTGATTCAGATGACTTACTCCTCATGGAGAGGATCAGCAAAGTAAATCCAATGCATTTAGCTATAGAAGGTTATCGACTACAACAAGAAAATCTCAAACAAGAGGAGGTGCAGATGAGACAACAGGAGGGAGCCTCAAAGTACAAAATTCCAAGTTTTAGACAAGGTGAATCTAGCATGGACAGCTATGATGAAATTGCTAAGTTGGAGGAGCATGTGTTTTTCAGTTCCAAGCTTCAAGCAGATTGCTCCTTCTCAAAGCTTGAAACTGACTAAAGATCTTCCTCGAGTGGAAGACACTTGCGAGATGGCAGTTTCAGAATGGCAGGAAGACATCAAACCATCCAATGAGTTGCTAACCAATGTTCATCAGCAAGAAAATGAAGCATTAGACTTGGAAAAGGATCATGAAACTGAACTTGATACCATTCTCCAAGGTATGGGCTATGATATTTTCAAGCATGCGATAAATGAGAAGGCTAATACTGAGCTTTATGAAGAAGCATGCACAATTATCATTGAACAGTTTTGTTCAACATTGGATGGCAAAGAACCAGAAGAAGTTGATAGTCATGATGATCTTGGGAACCAACTTGAAGAAGTGATGACACAACAGGAAAAACCTCATAATCCTGTTTTACAAAATCATGATTGGTTGAAGGAGCTTCCTTTTTGTTGCGTAGAGGAGTTTGAGACTGCTAAACCAGTTAAACCTTTTCCTTCTCCTGTTGAGGCCACTTCACTATTTGAACTTTTACCTTCTTTCATTGAAGAAGAAAATAATGATTTGGAATGTCTTTCTTGGAGTAATGAGAACTATGAGCACCTTCCTTTCTAGAGTATAAATGAGCCAGAGGTTGATGTATGCAATGAAAAAGTAGTAGAGGACATGGCAACCATTACATTCCAAGAGTCTGATTTTGTTGCAGCTCGTTGCCAAAAAGAAATGAAAACAGAGAGACAACTTGAAGAATTTAGTTCTTCACTTGAAGTGTCTCAAAAATCTAAGTTTTTTGTTGATGAAGTGTGCATCAATATAAATGATTTTGTAGTTACTGAGCAGCCACACATTTTTTTGGAGAGTGATGCTCCCATTGCCCAGTTTGATAGCATGCCCGAGCTTCAAACTTTCCCATTTGAAGTGCATAAAGAAGCGATTCTTTGTGCAGATCAAAAATCAATTTTGGCATATTTTGCATCACCATGTGAGCTGGAAACTTTCTCTTTTTGTTTCAGTTCATGCCTTGAGGGGGTCAATAATGGTGACATTGGCCTATCCTTTTGTGAGGTGAGTTCTCTTCCCTCTACAAAAGGTTTGCTCTTGGATGCTGACCTATCTTCAAAAGGGTTCACCCCTGCCGTTGTGTGTTCAGCTAAGGCACCAGTGTTAGATGAGTCTAACACTTGCATCATATGGTTTCCTTGCAATGAAAAAATTTATAGTGAAGCGATCCTACACCTCACAAGTGTCTTGTGCAGTTACATGCATGTTGGCAACAATTTTCAGTGGTTGTAGCTAGGTGAGGTCTGCAACTATGGTTTGAGGGAGATTAGCTCCTTTAAAAGGTTCATCTTTGACAGAGGCAAGCTTCCATTCTTTTCTTTCAGTTAGTTTGGTGTATATATTGTAAATATCTTGCTTTCCATGAAGTGCATTTGCACACCCTGCATTCTCCTTAAGGGAATGCATGTTCTAGCTTTAATGCTTTCCTTCGGCTATAGTTGCACATGTTTTGTTTTGCTTTGAGGAAGCCCAGCTATTGAAGTTTTCCTAATGACTCCATGCCCAATGGATTAGCCTAGGCTACTGGTCTGCATGTTTAGCAGGCAAACATCCCGCTGAGGTCGCCAGAATTCTTACCCAATTTTCACCTACGGGCTTAATCAGGCAGGGTGACCCATCCTTTCAAGTGTTCTCGAAGACCAAATGGAGGAACATGTGCATCAAGGTTACATTTTTTTCTAGCTGGTTTGCTTCTTGTGTAGCTGTGGGCAAAGGTTATGTTTCTAATTCGGCACGTGGATTAAATGTGGCTCCCAAGAGGGTTGAGCCCAGCATGCAAGTCTTCAATTTCGGGTGGGTTTTCATTTTTATGTTTTGCCTTGTTTCCCCCCTTTCCATTTTGTTTTCCTTGTGCCCTTTTTCTTTTGTTCTGTCGAGGGCAGAACCGAAACCGAGACTAAACTTGGAACTTTTCCAAAAGTTATGGGTTCTGGTCCCATCCCGATTCCAATTCCGTTAGGTTTTTTGTGTTTCTGGCCCCTTTTTCTTTTGTTATGTCAGAGGCGGAGTCGAACCGAAACCGAACTTGGAACTTTTCCAAAACTTCTGGTTCCAGTTTCCGTTCTAGTTCTGCCCCCGCTTAGTTCCGGTCCCGATCCCAGTTCCTCCTTTCTTTTCTTTTCTTTTTTGCTACCGGTGGTCGGGAGATGTCTCCTCCTCTTTGTTCTTCCTTGTCTTTTTCTTTCCTTCGTGCCTTGTATACTGTCAGGGGGTGGGATCGGCACGGAATCCGAACTTGAAACTTCAGGAAAGTTTGGTGCGGATTTAGTTCCCGATCCAGATCGGTTCCACCTCTTTTATTTTCCTTTTTACGTCTTTTGGTTTTTGTTCAGGTGGACCAGGCTGGAACTGAACGCCTCTCAAACACCTACGAGGATTCAGGTTGTAGTTTCCATCTAGTCCGGTTTCGCGGTCTTATTTATTTTCCTTTGTTCCTTGTCTTTGTGCCGGGATGCTTTCTCTTGTTAGATCTTTCTTCCTTCTCTTCTTCCTTTGTCTGTACATTATTGTTTCGCCGAGAGTGATTCAAAAATGTTGAACTTGAAACTTAGAAAGTTTAGAGTGGTTTGGTCCCGATCCCACGGTTACCACTGTCGGGTTTTGTCTGTTTGCTTCCGCCCCCACGTTCCAACTCAGTCCCATTTTGATTCTCATCCGACTCAGAGCTCAGGAGAAGGTCAAACTCGAAACGATGAATGTGCTCGATAAATGATGTCTTATTCAGTAATAGGTCTTTAGAGATGAAACATTGACCTGTAAGAAGTTAGACCTCGATTAGGCGTCACGGCCCGATAAAGCGAAGTCTTACCGAAGAAGGAGTTGCACTTCGCTAACAGCTTCGATCGGTATAATGTCTGCAGCAGAATTGGTCTCGCGCCGAAGCTCGATGAATTGAAATGGAAGGTCTTCTCGAATCTGGGGGAGTCTTTCTAAAAATGAAGGATCGGACTAGAGGGCAAGAAATTTAGTGCCGTGATGTCTGGTGAAGGTATAGAGATCCTACCAACCAATGAAGGGTCACCAGGTATAGTGTTTACTTCCAGAAGAGGTCTCGACATGGTGTCTGTAGGCGGAGAACGCAGTGGTATAATGATGAGAATACATTGCGGAGGTCTTTGAATGTGAAAAGTCTTACTTGATGATGCAGGTGGCCCAGCCACTATGAATGTCGATATGTCTTTTGGGCTCGCTATGAAGTCTTGCCGACGGTAGTGATTTATGTTGATAACTACTGAAGGGCATGATCGCATCAAGGAGACACGGTCAGTGTCTCACCAATGTGAGATTCAATCTGAATGACCTTTGACCCTCTGGCGCCCCATGAAGCATCTGTTCAACCAATCAGAATGAGCGACATGGATCTGCTCTGAGCTCAAGAGCATTCAAAGCGGCTCTGACGAAGTCTCGAGGGTGGACACGAGGGCTACGAGTTAATGCAGTCATTATAAAATATCTGAAGGCTATGCCTAGGAGCGAGCTTTCACCGACATGAGCAGGGGATGCACATTGAATGCTTCATTAACTTCATTCCAAGCGCTTCTAGGGCTGACATGTCCAGGCACCGACTTATTTTGTAACCCTAGGGCAGGGGCCGACACTCTTTTGGTATATAGGGCATTTTTTCCTCTTTGTAAATAAGTTTGGATTATGCATTCTGGAGAGTTAGTGATTTTTCCTAAAATCCTTCCTCAACTAGTGTAGATTTTTTAACTCATTTGGAGTTCCCCTGATGCTTTTTTGAAGTCTGTGACTTCTACAGTCCTCTCTCGGATTAGCAAAATTTTATAACTCGTTGTGGAGCATGATATATACAATTTACCTTGGTTACCATTGATGGTTCAATTTTCCTTCTAGTTCTTGCAAAATATTGTGCATTTTCAGGTGATTAATCAAGCTACTTTGTGAAATATTTATTTTCCTTATAGCTTTGTCTCATGTTAGCATGCCTTTCTTTGCAAAAGTAGTATTATGTAGGTTACAAACAGTGTTCACTTAATTGCACATGAGCCTTTTAATTTATGAAAATCTACTTTTCCCTCTTGAAAGTGTGTGCATGTCAAACCTGTTTGTGAAATACTTATGCATAATCTACAGAAACTTGTTGTGCAGTCCTATATCCATCATCAGTACTCAAGTGTAACTCGAGTATCTCATGGTTCTTATCAGTTTGGTGTATCACCTTAGGTTTTAGCTTTATTTTATGCTCTCCTTCTCCCTTTTCCTTTCCAAATTAGTAGTTCTAGGTGATGACCCAACAAGGAAGCTGGCCTTCTCCGGAGGTTGATCTCTGTTTACAAGAAACCCACATCTTTAGAGGTCTTCCCATGTTACACTAAGGTGTTGAACACCAGGTTCAACAAGGGTGCAATTTCAGGTGATAACAATACCATTTTCAATAAAAATTAGTAGTTTAGAAAGAAGATTCAAAGCACATGCTACATTATTTTTATTGAATCTTAAAAAATTTAGTGTAACTATCCTCAATTTCTCATCCAAGGTTAGTATTTCCTGATTTCAGAAAAAAAGTGGCCTCTTAAGACCCCTTTTTGGCCCCCCATATTTTTGCACTTACCCTTGGCATTATTTAAAAAATTATTTTAGTGCCTATATTCTAACTTTATTTAGAGATGATACTCACTAAATTATACTCACCTTTTTAGGTTTCAATATGGAATTCTAATTGCAAGGAGAATCTACTAAAGATATATCCATATCTACACCATTTTGAGTGTTTAAAATATTATAATTTCATGTTGATTGCTTTATTCACTCTTACATGTCTTTATTATAGATCAATTCTTGGTCAAAGTGGGGAAAAATGTAATGGTAAAAATTTCATAATTTGCGCATTTACCGTTAGTTTTGGACTCATTTTTACCAAGTTATCCTTTATGTATTATATACAAGTTACATGATTTTACACTAATATTTGGCACATTCCTTGAGTCTATCATAATTTGAGATCCACACATCCCTAGGAACTAGTTATGACCCTTAATTTAACTATCTACCTACCTAGTTCAAATTTATGGTACAAAATTGAATTCAATTTCATTTTATGGTGTGAAATTGATCCAATCTCAAAAATTAAACCAAACCAATATTTTCCTCCTCCAACTAGTTGTTGTGTGCCAACATGAAGTGTAAAACATTGAAAATTATATTTTAGGGTATTTTATAAAAGGTCTTGAACTCTATTAATTTTACATGTATAATGGATCATTCATAATATTGATCACCCACATATATTTACACCATTATTCAAGGATCACATGTGAGCATTCACTATCACATAAACATCTACATAGCTAGTTATAGGTGATCATATTACATAGTTGTTTATTGTCTCTAATCATCATTCATAGGTTGGAGTATTGAATTAACTACCATTCAAGTTCCAATGATAAAATGATGCTCACTTAGTAAGATAAACAAAGGTGCTTATAAAGAACACTGATTTGTCACTACAAATATTAGAAGGAAAGCAAGGAAAAGGTTAGTTTTCTAGACCACATAACTTGTCAAATCAATGCCATGTAGTATAGCTTGATTTTGGGCATTGAGATAGATTCCCATACCACATAGTTGACCCATAGCAATATTACAATGCAATTTCAACCCAAATAAGATTTTTTTTTAGTTCACTTACTATTAGATAATTACCAAAGCTGATATCAAAGAATCATTTTAGATCAATGAGTGATACTTAATCCATCTTCATCAGTTGAAAAGTATTCTTGTCAATTTTCTATTTATTGTTTGAACTTATAGAATTATTTTTTCAATATGATTATTATCTAAATTTACTTATTTACCGCAAAATATTTTGAAGGCTAATTTCTTTCCTTTTTAAATTGCAAAATAGTACTAAAACTAGTTTTACAATATCTCTCAAAATAATACAAGTTAGTTTTGTAAACATCATTTACATCAAACAAGAATAAAATACCATATACAAAATAGAGTTATAAGTGTGTATATTATTTAGACATAATTATCATGGTCCCTTTGTAGATCATGAAGAATATTCTCTCAATCCATACAAATAGTAAAATATATATTAAATATTTGATATGTTTTTCTAATCTATTTACTAATTATTCTTTTTCTCTTAGAATTTAAAACTAAAGCAATTAAAAATCATTTATGATGTACTTATGATTTCTACATCAAAAGAATTATGAGATGATGTTGGGATTAAATGTGGAAAGTAAATGTATAAACTAAGAAAAAGGAGAGGAAGATGTATCTATTTTTAATAATTGATATAGATGTTAATGGATGAAGAAGAGCTCAAGAACATATATGACACTATTAGAATTAGGTTTTGTTCTATATGGTTTTTCTTTGTGTTGTTAGGGACAAGACTATGTGTGGTTTATACAAATAAAAAAAAAGACTGTGTGGTTTACATTACTAATAATAGTTTCATCATTTTGTCTAATGTGGTATCCTATATAACCATGATAATTTCTTGTATGATCCTAATGGTGTCCTATATGGTCATGATGACATTCTTTGCAACTTCTAATAGAAAACATGCAACCTTTAATAACTTTCTTTTGCATGCGTACCTTAACTTGTAGTGTTTATTACCTGGCAAAGTGGTGATCGTGACACATTTGGAGTTTTTCCTTAGATAGATCCTTGGGCTAATTTAATAGTTATATTAGAAAATTCTTGGAATTTGTGTGAAAACACTAGATACAAGAGGATGTATGTTGCTATAGCGACCTACCTATTGTATGCATTGGTTTTCTAAAATATTGTAACTATTCAAGTTTGTTCCCCCAAATTTCTCTTCTTCTTCTAATATTCATTTTATAGTTAACATCTTTCTTTATAAATAAACCTACCTCTTATAACCTTTGGAATCTTGAAGATGGGTTGGGGTCTTGTGATGGGGAGAGTAGGAATTTGGGAGAGAAAATTTACTTTATATCTAGCAAAGCTTGTCAAAAAAAAAATTACAATGTACTAATATCTTAGATGAGAGGAATGGTCAAAAGTAAGAAGGGGAGATGTTCAACTATGTTCAAAAGTGGTAATTTTGAGAATACATAATAAAAAACAATCGAAACTTGAACTAATTAAAATATCAAAATTATATCTGATAAATTAAAAAATAAAAATAAATGAAAAAAAGAGAAAATAATGGTTAAGCACACAATTTTCATTTTTACACAAACCTTATAAATAATCTAATTTTAAATCCCTATCAAACTAAACTTGATCCAAATAATTAGAAGCTTATTCTGAAATTTATAAACTCACCATCAAGTTTCTTCCAAATTCGATATTCCTTCTATTACAAATTGGTAAAAGAAAGAGAAAACCCCCACATAGACATCCTCCTCACCCTAGTATAGATGATACAGCTTGGATTCCTTAAGAGCAGATGTAAAATTGAAGTAGGTGAGAACAGTAAACCACCTCTCCCTGTCCTTGAGCTTGTGTACAGCAATGGTATCAGGAATTAATTCATGAGAACATGGGGGATTAGCAAGAGGAAAGTCATACATGGCAGGCTTATTGCTATACCTATTCTTAGCCTTGTTCCCATCATCTAACCATTGCCCTACCATCATATCTTCTGGCCCCACTGTCTTGTTCTTGGGGATAGGAGACTCCTCAATCCACTTCACCAAATCCCATGACAGGGCATATCCCATACCAGACATATACTTATCCCAAGGATCCGTTTTGTCACAAGGTATAACATAGCCATAGTAAGTGTCATTCCTTGGCAAAGGCTTCAGTGATTCAGCCAACTTATCAATCCTAAAATAAACATCATCATCAGCCTTTATAACATAATCATACTGAAATCCCATCTTTGGCAAACTAGAGAAATAAGTATAAGTCTTACCCTCGTTCTTGTTCTCTTTACAGTTCAATATGATGATATCATTGTAGGTCATGATCTCCAGAGGCACAAGGATTCTTTGATCATCCTTTGTTAGATTGCAAAACACAAATTTCATGTCCACTTTTGCATGGACAGTAGATTGACTTCCATAAACCATACGAAGAAAATGTCTTCTTTCATACTGATCTGCCCTCGTTAGGACTCCAATCAGAATACTGAACTTATACACAGGCTTTGAGTCATTCCTCTTATCAACTTCAATGGCTGCCCTGGCATTCTCCTTAACATCCTTTGTGCAGTTCTGAACTTGTTGTGGGCAGCTACAATTGATGAAGATCTGGCTGCCTTGAGAACCCACATAAGTATTGTTATCCGTTCTCATAAAAAATGGTGGAGAGATTGAACTCACACTATTAGCATTAGAATTATACAGCAATGCTCTCCTAAAACTAGATGGAGTTTTAACTATTTCTCTGAATTCTGATACATTGAGTAAGCCTACTAAGAAGACAAGTACTGTGAATACACATAGCAGCCCTGTTCTAAATTTTAAGGCTGGGAAGAAACAATAGCAGGATTTTCTGGTATCCTCCATGATCTTCTCACAAAAAGTCAAACTTGCATTAAAATAACCTGCACAAACTTAACTTACGGGAGTCACATGGCAGGTCACCATCATTACGCAGAAATTAACGGCCGTACCTGCCTGCTATTGGCTGCACATTTCACCAAAATAATTATTTAGCGAGTCCTTGCTTATAACCCCTAAGGGACTTTGAGTCGCATCAAATATGATACCACATAAAGCATGTTTTTGTCAAGAGTGTCTCCAAAAGACCTAAAAATAGTGAGACCAATACTTGTGCATTGCATCATGGGTAGTTGAGCGCTGATGTGGCATCACATGATTGGTTGCTTTTTAGATCAAAGGAATACATTATGTTTAATTATGGGTAGTCAAATCACAACTATGGGACATTATATGTACAACTAGTAGGTATTATAATCACAATTGATTGCACAACTATTGAAGCCTACTGAATTTAATTTTTTTACATCAATAATATATTAAGTATTTTTAATAATTTGATTTTTTTTATTTTTTAAATTATTTGTGATTTTTAATTGTATTTTTTCAACTTAATTTTTTGTTTTTTTTTGTTAAAAAAATATTTATGAAATCTTTTTTATTTTTTGTGTATTTAGAGTCTTTTAAGAAAGTACTAATGACAAAGTTTAGCATGTAAGATCATTTGTACATTGTCCAATTATTAAGACTCAAAATTTAGAGCAAAGTAAATTGATAGAGCAATGACATTTTCTATCCAATCCCTATTCCAAATATATGGTATTTGCACTTATGCTAATGGAATCATTTTAATGTCCATACATGAAGCTACTTACATGGCTTGATATGTTGATTAGAAGCCACTTCCATCATAATCATTTCTTGCCCATTTTTTTATATGTATGTAAAAATTTAAATCCACTTCTCTACAATTTTTTTTATGACTACTTGAATCTATTGAATTGGCTATGCTGAAGTAATAGTCTAGGTATATGTTTGCAATAGAAGCATATATCAATTTACCAGTGAATTTTTGCTTCAATATGATATATATCATTCAATTTTAATAGCATTAGATATTACTATTTTTTATTGCTCCAAAGATGAATGATAACACTCTAATTTTCCAAAGTATATGAATTTAATAGTGGGTGTGTGCACAAAGATGGGGGAGCAAAAAAGGCCACAACCACTTTTGGTACATAAAGATAAATGCAAGCACATTATAACACACTCATATTATAATTCACTTGGATGTTAATCAAAAATACTAGATTATATCAATCTAAAATTATATAGCTAGTAAATATCATTCTCATTCTAATTACCTCTCCATGGGATTCTGAAAATAAAAATACTCTAACTCTATAACCTATCAATTCATGATCACTCCTTATACTCTCTTATCCTCATGATGGATCACAAACTGTGATCCTAATCGTTGATGCAAAAACTACAACACAATCTAAACCAAAAACATCTTAGCAATAATCTTCATGAATTGTGGAAATCTATTATCACTAAATATTTAAACACATCAAACTTAAAGTAGGGAAATATTTGCTCCATGTACTAATCATGGGGGATGTCACAGCATTTTACTTTGAAAATTGGTATTCGAAATGCTCTTTGACTTGAAACCCTCTCCACAAATATATGATGCCTTATCAGAAAGAATGATCTTTTCAGTTTTCTTTTTGGCTCGTAGAAGTAAACAGATGAGCAGGTTCAAAGCAAAGTAGTCTGAGGGTGGAGATTATATGGTAGGAAATGTGAACAAAAGAATGTGTGAGAGGGAAGATTGTAAAGGGGACAAACATGAAGAGAAGAATGTGTGGGGAAAGATTGCAATGAGGAAAAACATGTGTTGCATGAGAGGGAAGATTGCAATGAGGACAAACACTTATTCCATGTATCTTTGGTCATCTCTTTTTATTTGTGATATAGTAGTTCCTCGTACCGTCAGACTCCCGTACTTCAACTGTCTTTTTTGTATGATAAAAATGATGTGCCCTAAAATGTGGAGCATGTAACTTTTCCAACAAAGTGATGTGTTTTATTCAAAAGCTAATAATAATTTTAATTAATTTTTTAAGTTGAACGAAAGCATATTTGATAAGTACGAGGTGCTAAAGGGGCTCTATAATGAATGGTTCATAAGGCACAACACTTGTTGAAGGTTTTGCAAATGGGGTTACAAACTAAGTGGGTTTAACCTTGGGGGAAACTTTGCGGTTAAGCACACTTGAGCTCGAGTAGTACTGGGATGGGTGACCTCTCGAGAGGGCAAAGTGTTTCACCTTTGTGAGCATCACCTAGATGCAATGAATGCAAAGTGGATCATTCGTTATGACAAGAGATGGGTTCTTGTGAACCACTACTCATGAAACATGGGTCAATGAGTTTGACTAGTAAAACTACATGGTTGAATCTTGATTGCAATATCACAAGGAAAGCATATTTGTTTTAGAACTTTGTAACTAAGAAAAATACAAATATTATCTTTTTGTCCATTTTTGTAGTGTGTAATATTATATTTTAATTAATATTGTATGTACTATTTATCATTTGAAAAAATATAAAAATATTATTTATTATTAACTTTTATATATAATTTTATGATGATTTTATATATGTATTTTTTTTAATGATATATGTATTTAATTTTATGTGTATATTTGAAATATTATTATCTAGTTTAAAAAAAAATTGTTATACAAACATTTTTTTGATAATTATGTACTAAATTTCATCTTTTAAATATTAAAGTATATTTTATTTAAAAATAAATATGTATTTAATTCATTTTGTCTTGTGACTATTTATTGGCATGGTGTGATGGTTTATAGGTGACATTGTTGTTCTTGCCACCAAGGTTCAAACCCCGTTGGGGTGGTATTGTTGAATGGTTGTATCCGGTTCATAGCTCCGGTCAAAAGCGTTTACCCTTGAATGAAAAAAAATTTAAGGTTTATATATTTTTATGTTATATGATTTTTTAATTGTTTGGATGAAATCAATAACAGCCAAATTCAACATTTAATTGAAAGAATTATTATGCCATTAAAAAATTTGTTTTAATTGTTCTAATGTATTGACCTTTTAGACACTTTCTTGTATATTCAACAAGAGCTGCAGAGCTGTGAAGTTCCTACCAAAATGTGTAAGAATAGTCCTATTTTTATTTGTTGTGTCTGATATGTTTTAGCAATAGTGTTGATATTATAACAATTTTATAGTAATCTTGAAATTTGTTAGATGGTGACATGTAATACCATAAACAATATCGGGAAATAAGGCAAGTTGTTACAAATAGGAAACATGTATAGTCCTTTCAAAATTAACAATCTGTGTATTCAGATCAAATACAACGAACAACCTACCCTGCTTATTATGAAATACAATGAACAACCACAGAACTATATCTCAAACAAGATGCAACGTACAAAACTTATTAATAGATGTTAGGATATCTTAACCTAAAGAACCTATCATAACCATGGAATCAAATTATGTGTTCCATAAGGATCACCACTTTGAATGGCCTCTAGGTGGACAAAACTTGAAGAGGAAGAGATAATTCTCATCATTGACTTCCAAGGAGAAGCTAAACACTATTTATTTTTTTTCAAAATCTTGAGATTATCCATTTTCTCAAAGAAAATACATTTCAATGTTGATTTTGAAAATGATGAAAACAACATGGAATACAAGAGATTGGTGATCTTACATTTTGTAAAAGATTTGGGTTTCCATTATGTCGAAGCTTTGGTGGGCCAAGCGGTGAAGGCTTGTGTACTACATGGAGGAAATAGAGGTTCAAATCTAGAGTAGAGTGCATGCACCCTAGATGAACAATATTCAAGTTAAATCAAGAAAAAGATCCCCTTGCAAGCTACCACAAGGGAGGTCTCATACATGATATTGGTGTCTTGCTTGTCGTTGGATTAAAAACTATCTTTATCTTTCTCTATGCCCCATAATTCAAACCAAGATAACTACCAAACAGAGATAGTTGTCAAGGCGGGTTTCAATATGGAACTTGGACAGTAGCTAATTCCCAAGTGTCTGAAATGTGGAGAGAGGACTTCCATTATACACATTTAAATCAAGGTAGATTCTCATTTTGAATGGAATTTTGAATATGGAAATGCATTCACATGTCAGTATGGTGTTTATGAATGTTGGTTAGATGTGTATGCATGATGAGAACCTACGTATAGATCTAAGAGTGTGGATGTAGACCTGGAAAAAATGTTATTAAAGTTTATCAAAACTTTGGGATGTAGGAGGGCCTAGATTCAATAATTTTGATTTTTAATTACCCTCATGCATGTTTTCCATGCCATTGTTCTTCTAAATATTTAAGGGACCGATTTAACTTCAGGTGACTCAAGGTGACCATGATATCCCTATCGACTTGCAAGTTTTTTCCACTCAACGAAATTGAATTTGAGAATCATTTTGTTGTGAAAGGTATGTCATCTGCCATTTTTTGTTATCCTAACTAGAGGTGTTTGGAAGATGGCATCTCTTAGTGGATAGGATCCCTATGTGGATAGGACTTGCAAGACTTTTCCGCTCAACGAGATTGAATTTGAGAAGCATTCTATTGTGAAAGGTATGTCATCTGCCATTTTTTATTATCCTAACTAGAGGTGTTTGGAAGATGGAATCTCTTAGTTGCTAGAATCTTCAATTTTCTAGGACAATTTTCTTGATTACTACCGTCTTATGATTTCCTCTTCATACAAGCAATATGAAACATCAAGAAAATTCATTCATAGATGGATACGATAGTATAACCATAGAAGTATGACATGCCATAAAACTTCAAGTTAAAGGTCAACACTCTTTCAACATTCAATTTGCTTTAGTCATCAACATTAAGATATACACTTCTAGCACCATCAAGAGAGATAAATGTTCCCACCAAATATGCATTACATCAACTACAATAGTGGTGTACCATGTGACAACTCTAGCCCATTTTAGATTATGCCATTTACCTGACAACATTTTTAGATTATGACATTCTCAATGGAGATTCATAAAGAACTCATCTTTCTTGATCTACTCTAGCTTTACCACTTCAATCTATAATAAGTCGAATCAAAAACTGCAATGAGATCAATGAACAATTTCCAAAACATTAGTGATCATTGTGGGAAAAAGTTTCACTTAGAAATAGCAGCATATATGATACATTGACAACAAGAAAGCATGCATATTTTGACACTATGAGAATAATTTCAAGAAACCTTTAAAATGCACTTTAACCATGGAAAATCTTTGGGTGCTATCCCCTAGGACTTGTGTATATGCAACTTCTAAATCTCCTTTAGAGAATAGTGTATGACTTTAACATTTTTCATTAAATTATTTGGCTAATTATAAAGATATGTTTTCTTCAATTATTTGAATGAAAGGATTAACCAACTACATGTGTGTATCTACATACAATGCTTAGATTCTCACATAAAAAGATCTAACCTATTTCCACTAGCAGAAATTTGTCTAAACTTTTATCTTTCGTATATAAATACAAAAAACTAATCAAACAGTTGTATTGCTGCCCATAATTGTGAGTTTCAAGGGAGGATAGGGGAGAAGTTAATTTAAAATCCAACTACCTAAGCTGCATGAAATTTAATTTGGGGAAAGAATTTGAGTATTAAGCAACTTTCCAGTTTGACCATTAAGCAAAGCAGGCTACCTTTATGCGATAAATAATTGTTGGAATAATGTGTTAGGTAATCTATTGATAGACGTAATCAAGGATACTTATAAGCATGATATAATGATTTTACTCCAAATGAGAAAAATGGCATGGGTACATTAGGTCACATCATCATTTGTAGCATGTTAATCTAGGACTACATCAAAAAAATTCATGCTTCTCTACATATGTTGTCAAGTCTGCCTGAAGGAAAACATTTGTTTCAGTTATAATACAACATTGTGGTCTCTAAGCTCAATGCAACTACTATAATTGCTTTCATAATCTAGGGAAAACTAAGTTTCTCAAATTCACTATGTTATCAAATAGATATAATTTTTGAAACATTTTAAGGACGATCATGCTTGAGTTGTCAAGAGATAATATTTTGATAAGATTATAATCTCAAGCATGATGCTATAGAATAAGAAGCATAATTGTACTTGTTGTGCAGCCAAAGAAAATTTGAGGATGAGGCATTTGATTTTTTATAATTTAGAATGAACATGTGTGGATGAAAGGAATTGAGTGGAATAAAAATAATTTGTTAAGGTAAAACATAGTTATGAACAATTTGCACAGTTTGTCGGATCTTCCTAATTGATAAGTAGGTATATACTTGAATAGGAACTCATAAGGTTGGAAGGAATTGAGATGCATAGGCACAACTAGTTAAGCTTTCCTACTTAACAAGTAGAGGGCTCAATTAAAGAAAATATAAAATAAAGATTTCTTAAAAAGTATATATTCAACTCAACATCAATGTGCTAAAGGAACATATAATGGTTTTTTCCTTCCATTCAATCTCTCCATCTTCTTCAGCTAATCCACTTAATTCAGTTTAATTTATTCATAAATAAGTTCAATTGTGTGAAACAATATTCAATAGACATATAATTGATGTCACATTGGATGTGATAAAAGTTCCATATAAATTGTAGACAACAATGAAGTAACAATAAATTTGATAACTACCTTAACCTTCATCTCTTTGAAAAGGTGGTGATAGAGCAAAAACCACAGCTATCAAAGCAAGGTTTTTCAGCCCTATTGTTTATCAGTGTAAATACATATTACACTGAATAGGTTCAGATGTGAAGCTCCTTTGCCAAAGTTTAAGCTCTTCATAGTTTGAGAGAAAATATTAACTTTTTTAAGTTTAATGTAATAGCAACTAACTCAGGCAGCTAATTAATGTAGATTGGGAGAAGTTAAAACAATTTTACTATTTACAACCAAGAGGTATATGAAGTTCTTGGAAATTTAGCCAACCATGGGTAAGAACCTCTTTCAAGTATTTATACTTGAACTATAATCTCACATTTTAGCCAAGATCTATGTAATTTAACTCATTAAGCTCCACCTCCTCAATTTTCTTATTACTATCCTCCATACAAAAGGAGTATGCCAAACAACCATAACTATAAGGTAAAGTTCAACAACCCTACCCTATATTCAGCTATAGACAACAAAATTTAAAGTCATGAGTATTTATAGAAAAATAGATAAACTAAAATTTTAGGTCTCATTAAAAAGAAAGTATACTTATTTACTAACCTTAGATTGTAATGGTTGTCTTCAACTTCCTAACCTTAGATTGTAATTATTATCTTTAATGTATTACATTATAAAACAAAATAAAATACTTATGCAATAAAATATAATTCATAGAATATGGTTTAGAAGAAATAAAATACAATTCACAAAATAAGGTTTACATGACAAGAAAGTACCTTCCTTGCAGCTTCTTTTCTATTTATTTTTCTTTGATGAAAAAAAAATATTTTAAAACTAATCATTAATATAGATAGCATAACTATGCATCATGCCTACATTATTTCTTACCATAATAATAATGTAAAAGTAAAAAATATATAAAAGTTTAAATATTTGTTAAAATTAAAAAATAGTTAATATCTAAGCTAACATTATATTACAATCAATATTCAATAATAAAAATGACATTAAAAATTGTGATTTTATTTTAAATTTATATACATTCTTAAAAAATGTGTCATTAACTTCAAAATTCTAAGGCTTGGATCTTCTTGGTGACGTGTGGATGTGGCAACAGGAGCAGTTTGGAACAAGCTGGCATGGGCAAGCAGCTGGAGGATGACTTCTAGGCTAAGCAGGAAAAACTCTCATATATAGTACCAAGATCTAGTGAAATTCACCAAACATAGAGATCTATTTTTATAAATGTAATTTTAAAGACAATATTTTAAATTGTAATAGGTTATAGCAGTGATGTTAAATTTAGAACAGTTATTAAAGTAAATTAAATTTGCAATTATTGAATGATATTGAAATTGTGAGTATTGATTATTTAATTAATATATTTATCCCAAAAAAAAAAAAATTGGTGATGTTTAATTATAATGAGTTTTGTAAATGATTGATTTTCACAAAAAAATATATTCTACACTTTCTTTCCATGTAAAAACCTTGTTTCACAATGCTAGAAGCATTTTTCTTTGGTTATCTTTTACCCAATATAGATTTTAAAATCACTATTTGTAATCATTTTTCAAAAAAAAATTAAAAGAATTTTTACTTTAATAATTAGTTACAAACTGGCCTTCACTAGAATTAACAAGAGTTGCAGAGCAACCAAGTTCCTGCCAAAATGTGCAAGAATAGTCATGTTTTTATTTGTTGTGTCTTCTATGTTTTATTAATTTCCCTATTACATTCCAGAAGGTCAATCATAAACAACGTGTGAAAAGTTCAGAATTTGACAAATGCCCGAAAAGTAGAGATCC